>MJUU01016184.1:29797-150163 GCA_002080025.1 Modiolus philippinarum | reverse complement strand
ATATGTGTACTGATTTAACACGGCATGTGTTTAAAAAATAACAGTAGTGTTTATATTTAAACACATATATGATCAATGTAGATAAATGTGATATGCAATCATAATTTTTGTAATATATATATCTTTGACGAATCCAAGTGGGAGTCCGGATTTCCCAACCCCTTATCTGGGGAAAAATATTTAAATTTCGTGCAGATTTTCGAGGCAAATGACGAAGATGGCAGTAAATCTACCGGAACACCGAATTCTCTGAACCCATCGAATCCCCTTTTGCGATAGTTTTAACCACCGGTGTCTGTATATAGCTTGCACCCCGTGTATGGTTAATTACATGTATTGATCTGTATTACATATAACAACTCTGTGAAACAAACATGACAATTTTTTATTTTTCTTTCAGAACACTAGAAAAGTTTAAAAAGAAACAGAGTGCAGTATTCTATGATACATTCAATGAATTGATGGATTAGACATGTTAGAAGCATATATTTAGGGACATTTTGGAATACATGTTATATTATATCATAGCCAGACCTTTTAGAGACAGCAATTTTTATAAGAAGTTTGGAGGGAAAAATTCACACAAATTGATCCGCTTAAAAGATTAAACAAATGGGGGACAGTTTTAGTGTTGACCACGCAGCTGCCAGGAAAAGATGAAGATATCCTTGTCATATTTTTTGGACAATTAATTGTTTTTACAAATTAGTTTGATGGAAATAATGCAAACATTAAACGTTCTTGATTGTGGAATATCCTTTTGATAGCAGTACATTATATATATTTGACATCTACCAGTATTCGCAAGTACTTTGACTTTGTGATATATTCAACCAAACTGTTCAAATTGGATAAAATTTTCATACTAGCTTATTGATAAAAAAAAGTGTTGGTTGTTATTATGATATACAGTTACCGTATTAAAGCATGAAAATTAGATGTTATTGTATTCTTCACAATAGTCATTGGAATTTATAATATAGTGATATGAGTGTTATTCTTGTTGTTTATTTGTGGTTTATGCAATATCTGTATTTCTACTTGTAAAGTTCCCGGTAACTGAAAAAATATGAATATGCCTCTTTGTAAGAATGATACCGATGAAGTCTTTGTTTAATTTGTTTAGATCTTTTTGTGTGTTTACAAATATGGGGGCGACCATTTCGACAATGTATCTATCTTCAGTGCAGATCTAGCAAACATTTTTGGAAGACTAAAAGAATTTGACAGTTGTGTATCAGTTTGATGAGATCTTGGGGCTTGTATACAGGATGAGTGACCAGCCATTTGTTGACATCTTGTAGCTTGTATACAGGATGAGTGACCAGCAATTCGCTGAGATCTTGGAGCTTGTATACAGGATGAGTGACCAACAATTTGCTGAGATCTTGGAGCTTCTATACAGGATGAGTAACCAGCAATTTGCTGAGATCTTTGGGCTTGTATACAGGATGAGTGACCAGCAATTTGCTGAGATTTTGGGGCTTGTATAAAATATGAGTGACCAGCAATTTGTCAACATCTTGGATCTTGTATGCAAGATGGGTGATCGGCATTGTTTGAGTTCTTGGTTTTTGTGTATAGGATTAGTGATCAGCACTTTGAGATCTTTGGGCTTGTATATACAGGATGTGTAATCAGCACTTAGTTCACTAATTTTTGTCTTTTAATTTAGCCGATAAAACAATATCCGAAGCAACTGCTACTTATTCCATTACAATTTAACACGTGAGGTGTTAAACTTTTAACACTTAACCTATTTTAAACATGTTTAAGTGTTAATTAAGTGTTTCCAGGAGTTTTAACATGTTACATGTTAATAATTTTAACACTTCAACGTGTTAATTTGATATACACTAGTGTTAATATTTTAACACTTTAACATGTTTATCGGTTATACACTGGTGTTTATGTTTAAACACATTAACATGTATATTAAGTGTTTCCAGGAAGGTGTTAATAATAGTGTTAAATCATTAACACTACTTTTTACAGTGTGGTCTGCAACGCTGCCATAACGTGTTACATGGTATGATGACGTTTCAAAGGCGTTGTACTATCGTTCTACAGCACTACAACGATACAGATATGCTCCAAGTTTCACCTAAAGATAACAACTTGTCCACTTTGTACTGGGTTCCTTAACTTCATAAAAATCCCTACAAACATCGTTTTATTTCGGCATCGAGCAACTGTTCTACCACTAATTTATCCATCAACTTAAGCAGCAAATTCACCTGTATTTTAAAGTCTTATGGCCCTGTCACACTTTAACGCACAGCACCAACGTGTGCCCAGCGTGTGNCTTAAGTGATCCATGACCCTTATTAAAAAGTTGATATTCCGATGTAAGTCATTAAGATCTACTTGTGTGCAAATTTTCATGAGAAAGTAAGACATAGCCATTTAGTAACGTCTCACCTTAACGCACAGCACCAACGTGTGCCCAGCGTGTGAGAATATTTTCGTACACGCTGGTGTGCGTTGTATAAGTTAAAGGCACGTTCGTAACACGTTACAAAGACGTCAACACACGTATGCGTGCGTTGTTGAACGTTGGGTGCGTCAGAAAATTTTGGACATGCTCAAAATTTCACGACGTTCGCCAACGTGTTGTTGATAAGTGATGCAGATTTTGACGAACGCTAGAAGTACGTTCTACACGCAATGTGTGCGATATATATATTAATTATTAGTATTTTTGTTCGCGAGACAAGGATTATCAGGTCCATATCAGATGAGCCCGTAGGGCGAATCTGATATGGACCTGATAATCCTTGTCGAGCGAACAAAAATACTAATAATTTTTTTATCGGTAATTCCACAATGGAATACAAACTAAATTACTTTTTAGTAAAATTATATTCCTTTTTTACGTTTGGTCTCGCAACAACTTTCCTTCAATAGTGAAAAACTATGCACTATTTTTTTGTCGAATTTTTATGCATGACGCGGTCACTGACGTGACGTCACTCCATTCATTCAAATGCATGATGACGGTTACGCTAAGGAACGAAGGACGGACGTCTATTGGAAGCAATGAAAATGTCACATTGAAACAAAATTCAGGTTCATATTAGTGTGATAAGGTATGTTGAAACTATGTGATAAATGTTTTGATGTTTTAAGGATATGCAAAAGGAAATTGTTTATATTTCAATGTCCTCAATGCAACAGTCAAGGTATCATGGCGTCAATGTCATGATGTTACTCTTGTTTTGAGAACACAAGTCATTTTCCCCAGTCCCTGTCACTTTTTCTTATTTATACCCAATCAACGGCCAATAGTGCTCTGTCCCTGTCCATATTGCCCTTTTAAGATCCCGTCCAGAGTTGACGTTTGCTCCCTCCCCCTTCTCTGACTCCTTTCTCTGTCGCCTAGTTTTTCTCCTTTCTTTACCAAATTTCAATAAGTCACACGTCTCGTTGCAATGATTTAGTAGTAATATGGACAAGCTCATCAATCCGAAATTTGGTGGAAGTATTGACATTGACAGTGCCATGGTGCCGGAGGTTATGTTTTTGTTTTTGTTTTGTTTTTTTGTTTTTTTTTGTTTTTTTTTTGGGGGGGGGTTAGGGACTACCATTATTTAGTTAAATCGAAGAAATTTTCAGATACTTTCCGGATACTGTGTATGCGTTGCATTTTAATTGTACTTGTAACACTGCTTAGTGTCTGGGTAGATCTGATTTAGCACAACATTTGATCTGATCATGTCATGTTTATATTTTTATTGATTGTTGGTGTTTTTTATCAAGATTTTCTATTTATTTATCTATTTTTTTTCTTGTTTGCATGAAAATTTGTTTTGATGTCAAAAATCATTGACATTTATTTACTACGCAAAAGGTGTAGTTATTTTTTGTTGCACGTTTAACTTTTTCAATCGAGCTATTTTTTTCCACATCATTCACGTGCTTTTTTGCTCTTTGACCACTGAAGCACCTATCCCTCCTGCAAATCTGTCTGTGACATTTCTATCCATTTCTACATTTGCAAATGACATTGAGATGCAGAATTTCAAGCTGATTTTACAAAGATCGTCAAAACGCTATACAGACCCTCTATGAGTGCTAGAAGACCGTTATGCATGCGTTCGGTGTACGTCAAGTACGCTAGTAAAACGCCGTTACGCTGTTACACTCTTTGTGAGGGTTGCATACAATTTATGGATAAGTTTTCCGTGTGTTGTAGGCCGTTAGCCTGGCGCTATGAATGCGTCCAACAAGAGAATTTCTCCAATTTCTTTGGCGTGTGCCAACGTTTTTATAAAAAAAAATTGCGAACGTTGGCACACGCTGGCTAGAACGTTATAGTGTGACAGGGCGAAAAAAATTATCAAAACTCAAGTGTAAAGTAATTTTGGGGTGTAAAAAATTCCATTGAAGTTTTAAATAAATTAAAATCTATAAAAAGACCTGTTTCGTCTGTTCACAGTTATGATTTTTCTACACTCACATAAATTGATCAAATCACAATTTGGTTAACTTATTCAATGGTCTTTCAAATTTTCTGGTCTACAGTTCATTTGTTGTAATAAAAAGCCAGGATTCTTCTCTAATATCACATACAAAAATCATTGTTCTTGGACTTACGACGACATGATTATGGCACTGAATCTTTTGCTAAACAAATATTTTCGTTCCTTTTGGCAACATCGTTTATCAACAGGTCATTGGAATCCCAATGGGTACAAGCTGTGCACATCTCATTGCAGGTCTTTTTCTGTTCTCTTACGACCGGGACTTTATGAAAAAGCTATAAAATGGAACCGTACAAAACAGTGTCCAACTTATTTCAATTTTTAATAATTAAATTTATTCTGCTTCGTATGAAAATCCCCGTATTTGATTGGTAACGAGTACTTCCGATCATTTCCGTAACTGTGTTTTATTAGGTATAACACCACTAATTCGGAAACCAGTCGGGCACATATGTGAATTTAGTCCTTATAGGAGACGATATAGTTCAAGTATAGTGTTTATTTTGTTACATATTCAAAGTGTTGGCAGCTGAATCTTATTTAATTGGAAAGTTTATATTGTAAGGCTTCTTTTGGGCTTAAATTTATATTATTTTGTCAAGAAATAAATATTGTATGGGCATTGGCGGCGGAGGAATTTTTTCTGTCAGATTCAAGCAGGAAGTACCGATCCTTGTGTTGTTCACTTCCGGGAACCAGTTCTTTCTTATATGCAAGTTAAGGGGGTTGATTTTCTCATGGGAGTTTCTTGAAAGATGCCTCTTTAAGTTGAGACACGTGTCACTTCATTTAAACTTTTAGTAAAATTTCTACAAAATTTGAAACATGCGCAATTTAACATGGGAGTCTATGGGAGACTGAATTAGTGGTGTTATACCTAATATTATAAGTCAGTAAAACTACAGCAGCACGTGACTCCTTGACACTGACAAAAGTAAACAAAACGGCGGAGTAATCCAGACTAGGAAATGGTGCATCATCCACGAATTTCATTACGTTATCAAGTGTGAAAACTTGCATTCCATTTACGGAATGTAATTATAAGTATTGAATGCAATATTTCGTAGTTTTATTGTCATGTAAAAGGGTGGACCGTAGCACATTTTCATATTCAAATGTGCTACGGTCAACCCTTTTACACTCCGATAAAACTACAAAATATTGCATTCAATTCTTAAATGATAACAGCAGGTATATTGACGATACAATCCTAAGTTTTTAGAATATATTGAACTCATTTACCCACAAGAACTGCGGAGACTTAATAATTTTGTCGTGCTCTTTAACCATTATTTCTATATTACAAAATTGGCTACGTCACTCCTTAGTCACAAGGACGCTCGGTTCACGTTCTTAACATGTTTTACAACTTTCGATAATCTACTACATATCGCACGCATTGTGTGCATATAACGTTCTTCTTGCGTTCATCTTACGTATGCATAACTTATTAACAACACGTTGGCGAACGTCGTGAAATTTGATTATGTTCAAAATTTCCCAACGAAATGGACTTTCAGCAACGCACACCAACGTGTGTCTACATGTTTCAACGTGTTAAGAACCTGGCTCTAACTTATACAACGCACACCAGCATGTACGAAAATATTTTCACACGTCGGCACACAAAGGTGCTGTGTGTTTTAGTGTGACAGGGCCATAAGTTCGATATTGAGATATTTTAATACTGAGAATCTGGTATACGTCCAATTCTAATATGGCTCTAGTTAAGTGTCAACCAGTATAATACTCGATAATCATATACTTCGCACATGTGCAAATGGTATCGGAGTATGAGTAAAAGGGACGCAAAACAACTATGTTTTTTTAGTTTTTTGTCTTAGTTTTTGAAGGAAATAAAAATGTCAAGCATATTTTATAACTTAATCATGCCATTCAGACACGTTAATGCGTATTGTTTTGCTTTCAATTTGGATTTTGAACTTGCATCTGTTTAAAAACGTCAGATTGTGTTTTGTGACGTCATAGACTCAGACAGCAATGGAAGCGGGAAATCCGCCTTCTCTAAGGTCGCTTCAGAATTGAAAATTCCGTTTTCTGTCATATTAGAATCGAAATAATTCATGGCAGGTATATCGTTATTGTCGTTTAACCATGCATGGACTGGGCCTTTATATTAGTAGATTAAACCCCTCGCTAACGCTCAGGGTTAAATTCGAATATAAAGGCCCAGCCCATGGTTAAATTTCCAATAACCGTATATATCCCTGCCATGAATTATTTCTTAAATACCCTTGTCGTTTTACGCCCTGCCATGGTTTACGTTACCTGATCAAAGTTAGCATTACAAACAGCCGCACAGGAGAATTGTTTTAATGTGGAATTTAGGCTCTATAATTTCTTGAAGTCTGTAAGGGTCGCCCATCAATATATAACATTTGGTACTGTAGTAATTCAGTGAAATGGCTTTCTTCATCTAACATCCTAGATATTCCTCCTTTTTGTCCTTCCTCACTTTTTTGTGGTTTCATCGTGCCATCAAAATTAAACAAAATAAAAAAACCAACGTTGTTGCATCGTGTGCTTTTTGTTCCTTCGTTTGCTACCAAACTTTTCACTATTTTGGTTGTTGGAGGCACGAAATAGGAGATTCTTGTGGTTTTGACTCAAATTATCTTGGAAAGCCGGAAACCTTACCTGTAACAAATATAACTAATCGTCTCATCATTTTGTACATCAAAGTATAGCAATCACTGATGTCATTTCAATGGAAAAATCATTGTCAGTCAGGTTAACGTAATTACAGATCATATCCGTAACCCCTACATTAATTAAACAGAAAAAAACTTTCAATATCTACAATGTATTTCAAAAAGAGATCGATTTTCAGCTTGTTAAAATGCAAAACTCAAATATTATCTGTTTATATTGAAAATAAATATTTAGTATATTCTGAACATAGAAGAATGCACGCTCCATGAATACTATGCTTACGGGCTCATCTTGGCTGCAGGCTTATTGTGGTTGCAGGATAAAAACTGTCTATGAAAGTGTTGTGAATTTATTCTTATGAAAAAATAAATTGATCGCTAAATGTAAAAATGACTGCGCCATCATGTTATGCTCAGGTGGTTTTTATGGCAGCGGAAGAGCACTCTCTGGCTGGTTGTTGCGAAAGACGATAATGAATGCTAGAGCAAATGGTGAATAAAAGGATATGGAGTAAATGCACATGAGACAAAGTCTCTACAAATACATGGTAAAAAACAAGCAAAGGAACAATGCTTTTATTGTTGTTCTTCATCTTGAAGTCACCATGAGGCCTTCAACAATGAGCTTTGCTCATACCTCATAGTAAGTTCAAGACGGCCCCTAGCACCAGTTTAAGCGGAATTCTTTGCTAATTGTCGAGCAACGCTACATCCATGTCTTTCTTGGTCATGGGTGCGGGATTGTCAACAAACATCAATTAAACTGGCAAAGTGCTCTTACAATCACTGTCATCCTTTGCCCGACAAAAGCACTAGTGTCTTAAGCTAGTGGACAACTACAACATATAGACAAACACAGGGCACTCATCAAGTCGAATGTAAGAAAACTTGGCGTTATAAAATAGTGAGATGTGGGCACTTAAAACAGGTGGTCTGGATTACATTTCGAAAATTACAAAAATAATTGCCAAAATTTGAAAGTATCAATAGTATATCCATATGAGAAATTCTCTCACGCACAAGTACACCATAACTGAAAAATATAGAGAGCATACATCTCTCGCACGGGGAATCGTTTTACGGACTCCACACTGCAGGAGAGACAAACTCCAGTCATAAATGGGGAATAAAAGGATATGGAGTAAATGCACATGAGACAAAGTCTCTGCAAATACATGGTAAAAAACAAGCAAAGGAACAATGCTTTTATTGTTGTTCTTCATCTTGAAGTCACCATGAGGCCTTCAACAATGAGCTTTGCTCATACCTCATAGTAAGTTCAAGACGGCCCCTAGCACCGGTTTAAGCGGAATTCTTTGCTAATTGTCAACACTTCATTATGACAAACCTCAGCTTCGTGCTACAAAACATCAGATATTGCTCCAGGCCTGTTTAGAAAAAAGCATTTATGTAATTTTAGTTCCAATGAATTAAATTGAAACAAGCCAGTATTCCAAAAAAATTGTTTAATTCACTCCTCGAATAAATATACTGTAAAGCCAATGTACAGTACCGTTTATGTGGTGTATAGTTCAGACGAAACTAGTAGCTTGAAAAATATGGCGTGATTTTTGAAAAATAGATTTATGGCATTGGTATGATTTATTAACGCTACCATCACGTCAAACGGACGTGATATTGTATTTCGTTTTTTGTAGGAAGTCTGAAAGAAATGTACAATGGCGAAGATAATTGACGGATTAGTGACGGTTTGACGGACATTCCGGAAATCCATTAGTTCTGTTTTGCAGGTGATGATGTATTTATACAGAAAGCAATAACAACTGATGGTTTGCAAACAAAGAAAGTCAGTTCGTGTGATTTTAGTTAAAAATGTATTCCCCTGTGTCTGTATAAGATACGGACTTAAAAACAATATTCAATACTCCCTTCAGAGGCGTAAATTCATTTACGATTCTGAAACTCCCAAAGGTTAGAGATCTATGTACAGTCACGAAACTTAAGGTGTGTTCTTGTTTGTAAATGGCAACCATAGAAGCCCTTTTCTTAGAAAATAAAGATGGTTAAGGAAAATACAATATCATATGTTTGGCAAATTTACAGCTGCGACGATTCCCAGATGACCTCTCACTCCATAAGATACCACTCAACATGATTTTAAGAATAATTCCAAACTCTAAGCTAATGTTCATTGATTTAAAGCCTATTTGTTCAGTGTGAAATCTCGGTTTATTTCGTCTCTGTAAAACCGTGAAATATGTCTCTATGGACAAAATTGGTGACAAAAGCAATTTTCGGTTATTTAAATGTATTCGACAGTTAGAGTGGAATGAATTCCGAAAAACAAATAAATCTGCGGAAGGTTAACACGAGATAGATTAATTTGTGTCTTTCCTCCTAACGATTTGGCGTAACAACCAATGAACTATAATTGAGCCTGATAGTTGTCAAATACGTCAAAAGGTCCATGAAGACATATTGTTTCTGCATTATTTGTCTGTAGCATTTAACTACACCATTACAGGAACTAATAGAAACTCCAATGTAAAACAATCATAAAGTTTCATTTGTGAAATGTGAACTTGGCAGGGGTTTGTAAGAAAATTTGTGAAAAAATTGATTTTAGTGTTCTGTTGGTTTGCAAACCGGTCGTATTTAAGTTTTTACACTACAGTATTATAAACTTGAACTTTAGGGTTATTTTCGAAAGTTTGTAAAGATATATGTTTAATTGTGTGTATGTGTTTGTGTAGTGTATTGTCATGAGTATTGCTTTATTGATGCACAGACAATATTCTTGTGCTTTTTCGTTTCTTCAGTTGTAAAAGAACCATCGACAATGGTTTACAAGAACGGACAACGGACATGCTTTTACGCTGTTGGAAGATACACTTTTTTATTTTATTTTATTTTTTCGACTGAAGTTTTAAATACGCCACACCCTTTCACTAAACTAATTTTCTACAAAACTTTTGTGACTTATTTGGATTCGTTGTGTAACATTAATTCAAATGTGACAAAAAATGTATTGCATTTGATATTATTAATTTTCCCCAGTCCTGATAATGTGGACAGCATAATTGCGATTATATCATATTTAAGAGTGTATATCAGTGATATTACATATAATACGTGTTTTCGTCTGATGGTCACAATAACCGAATACATCATAAATTTACTGCTCAATCATATATAATTGATAATAATTATTATCTGTTTTATTGCCTCTTTTTAGAAATGATATTTAGCGGGTAGCGACATGATTATACATTATTTGTAAACTTGGTTAGTTTGTTTGTTTGGAGACGAATTTGACATATGTTGTGCAGACCTGGCGCCCTTGTACATGTTGTGCAGGCAATAATTGGCGGTAGTCTTTGATGCACATCAGACTGCAAGAACAGTAATACATTAATATTGTATTTAAGCTATAACTGTTTCGTAATGTTAGTCCTGTTACATGATTATTTGTCTTGATGTTTGTTACTGTTTTGTCGTAATCTGCATTGTTAAAATAATTATCAAATATCAATTATAAATGTAATCAAAATAACTTGCAAACAACTTTATCCTTGTCAAATACCGAAATATGTCAAATATTGTTACATATCAAAGTGAACAAAAATGACACTTGGTGTAGACAAATATTTTTTTTTAGAATATGAAAAATGCAAACCAAAACTCAAATCCGAAAACGAATACAAAATCAGGGGAAATGTTTATTAATCAAAATGAAAAGATGTTGTGGTAAAAGTTTATTTGAATTATTAATAACAATGACTTTGCCCTGCATGGGCCCTTGATTGGAATAAACATATTATTATTATTATTATTATTATTATAAAGTGGAGCAAGGTCAGTACATGGAGCTACATGTATGCTTGATTGTATCTATTTTCGAAACATTTTCATCGTTACGTTGGCGGATGTAATTGGGGTTCTGGGGTAGGGAATTGGATATTTTTAATTTGGCTTTGTGCTTCATTTGATTGTAGCTTTATTTGTTTTTTTTTTTTTTGTTTTTTGTTGTTTTTTTTTCTATATTTTGGTGTGGAATCAATTACAAAACAGACTTTAGCCTGGGGTGCTTATTTATTACTGACACGAAAATTGTTCCAATAACAACAATAGACTGTTATCCAATGTATATTATCTATATTTATTGTTGATAAAGTTGTCACATCATTAACGACATCTAAGTGAAATTTATCACGATATTAGTTTTAATACATCACTAATTTTGGTGCTAATGGGTATCAATCTAAGCTAATGACCAAAAGGCTGCTAAACATCTGTGTCGCACCTGTGTATATTACGTTCGTATTTTGTATAACTGAATTGTTACTATTTTTCAATGTATCTTCAATTTTATTGCAACAAGAGGATGAAAATAATTTTCTTTCCGTTTATGGCATTTATCTGTTCTTATTTTTTAAAATATCTCTTTAAAAACGAGGCCTTAATCATGAATATTTATGGGGATTTTTTTGTATTTATTTATTTTATTTTATTTATTATTATTATCATTATTATTTTTTTTTTTTGAGAGAGAGAGAGAGAGAGAGAGAGAGTTTGACGGTCCACCCTCTCTGAGTTTTAATCAAGTTCAATAAAAATTATAAATGATTTTTTAACTCAATTTTTTATTTTTACCATTTGTAAATTGTCATCTTAAAATCAATTTTTTTATGAACTTTTATAGGTGTACTCAACATTAAAAACATAAGATGCAATACACATATTTACATGTAGGGATGACACGCGATGATTTATGATTGGATTAAAAGATTATGGTATAATTTTAGAGGGACAATAAGTGATTATTAAATCTTAATATGCATCTTAACGAGGATTGCTATAATTTTCGTGTCAAAATTAACCCCAGGAAATTTCTGTTCGTCATTTTAGTCAGTTATCATACAGCGACCAAAAATCATTCTTATCTCCCAAAAAAATATTAATATATTATAAAATCTTATTTTGGTTATATTTAATCAGTCTCTTGTATTCTATACTGCTTTGATAACATCATCATATTCCATGCTCTAAAGTAAAAAAAAACACACTTTAACAAGTGATTACAAACAAACAGCTGCTTAACTAACCCACAATCGGTCAGAGACATAAAATTAATACGAGTGTTAACTTTTTAAATATATTTCTGCATGTCTGAAAAAAAGCAAAACAGTATCGATAACAAATTTCCTTTTTCTTGAAGTGTGTGATGGTTTTTGTGGTTTTTACCCCCTTCCTGTAGTGATCTGTAGTGACCAAAGTTGGATGTCGTTTTTTTATAGATAAATATAGTCCTTAAGAGTTTTGGTATTTGTCTGGTGTATGCGGTCTAATATTCCCTCACCACCCCAATACGCATCTTTCATGTTACCCGATACGATTCTCTTTTACATTAATTAAGCGCTCGTGTGCAGGGGGATCCAGACAGGAATGTAGCCTGGTACCAGTTTTTCCTTCCTTCCGAAAACCGTTTCTGTCTCCAAACACGGAAGAGCTCCTATCGCGAAAGTCCCGCATTCCCTCCATTACAAAACCCCACAATACAAAAAGTCATAACTCCATTTCAACCACCAGGTTATTTTTTTTAATGACATCACCTTTTTAATGAAGCCAAACTGTACGAAGTGAGAATCAAGCAAATTAAAGGAAATGGAAATTAGGAAAATGCACCGAATATCGATGACGTTTGATCTGCTGAAAAATTAGCTCTGAATTGCATATCAAACAGACTTCAGTTTATTACGTTGAAGGATCGTGATGAACCTGATATCGGTAATATTCCACGATAATAAACAGTATACACTTCGTACACATAATAACTGGTTGTCAGAGTTCAATTTTGTAATTCCGTGTTTGAATTACCCGTGGTGTTAAATTCCAAGCCTTTTATTTCAAGTTACCCGGATGAAGTTGATATCAATTCAAAGAAATAATTAAGAAACTCTTGTTATATTACACACGTAAATAACGTTTATTACTGAAATTCCAAATCAAATATTTCATTAGCAAAATTAAAAGGAGGTGATCGTAAGAAAGATTCTTTAACACTGCAATTTGTATTGAAATCAAATCTTGATATTATTCATATAACCTGTAATGGTTCTACATTATCAGTGCGTTTGACATAAGACCGATCACAAATTAAAACTTTCTTTTTTATGTATTTGCCATTCGTAGAAGATTAATGAACGCCATGAAATTGAAATAAAAGATGTTCTTTTGAAACAAAAAATAATGGTAAATGAATGAACGTTGGCATATACTGTGTTGTTTTAATCAAGTTTGGAGTTAAGTCGTTAGTGTCTTGTTGCCGATTTGGTACAAGGGCCATAAAATCAACGAATAAAGACCTTTTAATAGTGATTGTGACGATAAGATTTAATTTGTAAACATTATAGCAAAAATCTTATTTCTTCATTTATTGCTGAAAACTATACAGAAATGTCGTATATAGTGACATTAAGTGATATTACAACAGTTTTGTTGTTCTTTGTAAAACAATAAACTTCTGTAAGAAAATTACGGCCATTCGCGTCTGGATTGCGAAATACGTTTGTGCCAGTAACATAAATCCCAGAAAAGGCGTTTTGACATGTAGTGGTGAGTTGGAGGGCCTATTATGGGGTAATAACCCAGACTATATCCCTTCACATTTTTTATGTTGAAGGTATTTTTTTTCGAATACAACGAGATGAGACAACAAATGGAAATTCCATATGACCCCTATAAATAAAAGAGGATCAACAAATAGCTTCTAACATGAATATTGTCCGATTAATTCTACATGGTCCACATCGAGAAAGGGGTATATAAAAAGAGACATATAACCGTATCTGAAACGAGCGATTGAAATAATTATCTGGTACAGCTACACTTAGTTTATATGGATTCATATCTTAAAATCTGAGTTGTCCAGAATGTCTGGTATTTAGTAAAGGCTTTAGTCTTTAAACATCTAACTTTGATTTAAATGTAATTCAAAGCAACAAAATGTCCTCAAAATGTTGTAAATTAGAGTTTTGTAGATGCATGGCCATTGAATCTTCCATCGTTACAAGTTGTAAAACGTGTATAACACTTAAGACAAGCAGACCAATAAGGTTGGTCACAATAATTTTTCATCATAATTTATGACAAAAATGGATAGACAAAAAAAATAGCGAAAAGTGAATGTGAATAAGAACCAAATTAAGTAAAAAAAAACTCAATTAAGTATCATGTTCTCCTTGGAAAATCATGTGTCACCCATTGGTATGCCAATTCTAAAAAGTCATGGACAACTGTCATGCGTATATGCAAAACATGCAGTAGTCGTAATGCTATTGAGTTGTAAGATAACAATTTACATTAACACGACTCTGAATATAATGTGTTTTTAGCATTAACTTTAGTTTGCAAACCATAAAGATATTCTGGAGTGCATTTTTATTAATCTTTATCATTACTTCTTACCCTTCAAGAGTTGATGGCATATGGCATACAAGCAATAAACATATTTTCATGTATCTTTGTATACTAGTGTGAATATGTGGAGTCCATTCTCTTCGTTGCATATGGACTTTTGAATGAAACGGGCAGCAGGGCAAGGGAACGAAATGTTTTGTAGTTTTGTCCCATGTACATTTACTCCATATCCCTTTATTTGTTCATTAGAAACTAAACTGTACTATTTTCAATTAATATTAGATATCATTTATATGAGTTTTTATTTCAAAAATTATATGAGATATTTTTCTGTATGCTTCACAATAAGCAAATATTTTCATGTCTGAGAAGATATCCCCCCCAAGAAAGGATTGCTGTCTTATTGTTATATGTAAGTACAACATCTATCCTGTCAGTCAAAATTGAAATCACAAATGTTTTATTATTATTATTTTTTTTTAGAAAATCACCAATAAGAAAATATCAATTTGAAAAGACATTTTTATCTGGTTTTCTATTTTAATCCCCGAGACCAAATGCACGCGCATTTGCTTCTTATCAACTACTTGCACTATGTATAGAAAGACACGGCACTTTTTTGGGAGGAGCTATGGATTTATTTATACTCTATGGAATTTCATTTTACTCGCGAAGAGAGCAAAAAAATATATTTTTTTTCCTTTTTTAATGACAAATTACAAATATGACGAATTTAACATAAAAAAGAGCCCTTTGAGGTAAAAAAAGAACATCTTTCGGATTATTTTTCATTCATCCTTGTATCAAAATCCAGATTTTTTTTTTCTTCGAAGAAATTTCACAGATCAAATGGTGGCTATTTTAGTTAAAAGCTTATAAATTACAATAGGTTAAAAGTTTTGTATTTATCCCTGTATGTCTACGAGTATGTTCCACGTGTCACTCTCAATCACTCAATTACTTAAACAAATTTAAGGGCGAAAAATCCTTCAATAATTTGGCTTTATTATTCGCAATGGGTGATTTTAATGCCCGTATCATTAAGTGATAAACAAATATGGACACCAGTAGCCCGTAGCACAAACAATGTGTGGACATTGGCAGAGTAGGCGCCGCCTGTCAACTAAACACATTGTATAGTAAGTTGATGGTCACTGCAGACCTTTCCCTGGCCATTGTTTGTCACAGTTGTTCTCACCGGTGTCTTGTTAGTTATATCGTGACTAGAGTTGTCTGTTCTTGTCGTCTGCCTGGCTGAATGAACTGCTATCATTCCAGTGTCTCTGTATGACATATCGCACTCATATTGCGATTATAAAACAATTGAATACTTTAATTAAATATATTAAAAATCAAATAGTCTATTAACCAAATTAGGACCCCATGAGACCGTCCCCAGGAGGGCATTTTTCAAAAACATTACATATATACAGTTATTATTATTATAGATACTTACTATATACGATATGTCTATTACAATTAGTAAATTTGAAAAAGCATTAAAATGAAAAATCTGGGCACAATTATATGATTTGCGAACTGTCAGTAACTTTTAAGTTAGTTATTAATAACAGAGACATATAATTATATGTCTCTGTTAATAATATATTTAATTATTAATGTTGCTCGTTAGATAAAATTTACACCATTTCTTTTTATAGCCTTTTAAAAACCACGATCACTAACTGATGTTAAAATAAACAACAGGACTACATTATACGAACATCATATATCAGGGGAGAAAATCAAAACAACCAAAAAAGTTTTAAAGTTTCTGCTC
The DNA here is from genome assembly GCA_002080025.1 of Modiolus philippinarum. NCBI lineage: Eukaryota > Metazoa > Mollusca > Bivalvia > Mytilida > Modiolidae > Modiolus > Modiolus philippinarum. Next base: position 133,847 of record MJUU01016184.1, on the reverse strand, counting down.
CATTCGTATCATCATCTTTTGTCCACATTCGTCTAAAGAGATAAAAACCTGTAGATTCCTGACATTACATCAAGAAATGGTAAATGATTAATATGGTCTGTTCGAATACTTTGTAATTGTTTGCTTTTGTTTTTATATATTTTAATTTCAATTTGATTTTTAGATATAAGATATAATAGGATATGTAAGTTCTCTTCAGTTGAATTAGAATAATATTAGCAACGAACAAATGTGAAAAAATTCATAATCATGTGTTAAGCAAAAAAAAGTACGGTTTCAAGGTAGAAATGGAAAAGCTTAAACAACACAAGTTACTTATTATTCATAAAACAGTAGGTTATCATTTAAAAGCAGCAGTTGTGTGACAAACGGGAAAATCTGTCCTGAATCATGTACAGGTTAGAGTATTTTGTGGTAAACCCCGCTGATCAGCTTGTGGTTTCAACACTGTATGTCCGAAATGGCCCCCAAGAAATATTGTAAACAAAGTTAATGATAGGGTAATCATCTAAACAAACAAATCCATTAATCGGATCATTAGCAAGTATTGAAAACAAGTTAAATAGGTTGAGTGTGTGAAACTCTAGTCACTTTCCAAGCAGTATATTGCAGTTTATTGTATCCTTAGGCTTTCAATTTTTTCGAATTTTCAATATTGACATTTACAGGACAATTTTCTTGGCATATTTACAGAATTCTGTTTCCAAATCCAGTTTGACACTGTGTTGATACATGTTTATAGGCGTCAGTCTTTGTTGATGTAAAAGTAAAGAAATTATGTCTAAATAAATAAAATACATAAATAAACAAAAACAACTAATTAAATAGATTAAAGTTTTCCCATGATTACGTACATTTTCACAAAAGATATTAAATTCTGGTTGCTTGACTTTTTTACATAAATAACATGGACTTGTCTCACAGTGAAATAAAAAAAAAATGACTCCACAAATCCTTTATTGTTAAGTTCAGCATCATTACGTATTGTTTTATTATTCCAGTAGCTCCTGTAAAACGACGGAAATTAAAATCCAGTTGTTCATTTTCTATGGAAACATTTACTGAAGGAAACAGAAAACAGTCGAATTTTTGACAGCAATTTTTTTCGCCCAAAATTTAAATCACAATTAAAATATATATATAAATTTTATTGCTATCAGTTACATATATTTTCTGAAATTTTCACATTCCATCTTTTTCAACAAATTTGATTTTACCGTAGATCGAGTACATTCTTGGAGCAGAGACATTTAAACGTCTCTTAATTATCAGCAAGAGAAGAAGTGTAGATTTTTTTTAAACGATGCCATCTTTCCCTAAGGTCTACACCCCCAACCGTACTTAGAAAACCTCAGTAACAATAAACTAGGATCAAACAAAATTAATTAATAAACATTTCATTATACGGTTTACTGTAATTTTAAATTTAAATTAAAAATATCTTCTGAAATCATCTTTGTCCCACCTGCCTTGCAACATCTCACTTTCATTGCCCTCAGCACCGCTGTGTCTTATCGATTTTTTAACTCTATCTCGCCTTCCGACATTTTCTGCTGCAGTAAATTAGTAAAGAAAAAAGTTAAAACCTTTGAAGCAACAATAATGGGACGCGGTTTTAAGTTTTACACCTTCCTGTGAACGTCTGAATCAAAGCTAGCAGTGATGATTTTGTACACAAACCAAAACTTTCAAGTGAAAAATAAAATTTCACATCCCCACTTATTTTTCTATATAAATAAGAAAGTTTTTGAAGTGCTGATTGGACATATGATTTCTTAAAGATTGTCTAAACATCGTTTAAATCACACACTCTGTTAGATTCTTTGTACTTAGAAATCTAGCCATTTTTATGTGAAATCCTCTTACTGTGTGTTTAAACGTAAATTCACTTGTGGTGGTTTTATAACTGTTTTGTAGTCCAGTTGAGCGGCTTATGAGAGGAAAGATATTGCCTTGTTGACTCTTTTCGTGTATTTTTTCTTTGAGGATTAATTTTTATAGATTCGAACAGATTTCATAAGTATGGTCTTGTACATATGTTACCTACAGGATATTGTCGTGTAGTGGTTATCGCCCTTCCCATACCTCACTCGAAGATTTGCAATGTGACACGATTATTATTCCGGAAAATAACAAAAAGATAATTTTGTACAGTTTTAGAAGCAGATATTGTCTTTACATGACAACACAATTAAACATTTGGTCTTTACAGCTCAACAAATTGCTTGAAATTAAACAATAAAATTTTCTACCTGCTGATTAGTGAAGTTAGACAACGTTAAATTTCGAGGCTGCTAGATTATTTTAATACTAAACAAGATAATTGACTGGGATTACTAATAAAATTCGCTGTTGTGTTAATAAAAAATAATTTTATTCAGGCAAAATCGCATCTCACACTGCTTATACTTAGAATCAGAAAATTACAAACTTTATTTGACGTCTAGACTATTTTTTTTTTAATCAAATCATAGTTCATAGATAAAATGTAGCACAGTTTATATTTTTTCTAAATTATTCTATCCTCGATAAATCTTTCTGGATATCAGGTCAAATGAATTATCCATCACATCATACACCACTAACTTGTTTTTGTTGAATGTTGTACGGTACTATCTGATACATGTATATGTAGCTCGCCACCGTTCGATCGAAAATTGGATTAATTTTTATATTTGATCTCACAAGATGCTGTATAAATCATTTGTGTATTTAAGATAAAGAATAAAGACTCTCCAACTGTGAATATTAATAAAAGTACGATTATTTCATTTTGTAAGAAATTCATTTCAACAATGCCCATTAGTTTGGGTAAAATAACAAATGTGTTATCGGTTGCAATACACATACAAACATTTTAAAAAGATTAAAATCTCAGCTCGTGGCACCATCATTAAGCTCACTAAGTCATTCAATAGACTGCAGACACCTTGACGATATTAATGGATTATGACAGATTATCTTTTTATTATTTAATTACTCTAAATATAATTAACCTCATCATAATCCATTCAAATATATCAGTAAAGGTGTCGAACAATTTGCGTGTCATCATACGTTTCGTGTGCCTTTTCAACCCATAAAATACTGCAGGATATTTCTAAATATCAAATTTTTCTATTAATTGCAATATACACCAAATTAGTTTATTTTACCCTGTCAAATCTCAGATCATTAAAATTATCATAGACGTTAAAATTTATTAGAATAAATGAATTCCAATATGACAATGCACATTTTTTAAATAATTGTAAAAATGGGAAAATGTTCTATTCAAATCGTCACTGCATATTAGATTATTACAACAAACGAAAAATCAAGTAAGACGCGGGGAAAATATATATATATTAAAATATTATATTTGTGTAATATTTCTGAATAATCTATCAGTGAATTTTGTTGCAAAAATAATTCAATACAAATTCATGATAATGAGAAAAGTAATCAATAAAAACAAATTCAGAGGCTGATGGTCCTTGCTAAGTTGTCCATTTTATTTATTACAAATCGTTTAAAAATCAACAGATTTAGTAGGAAATTTAATGGCCTTCCCAATGTACCAAGTCAGTTTTATATTTAGTTTATTTCTTATCGCCCATGGCGCCATTGCTAAACTTGTTTTTCTTAAGTCACCTAAGTATTTCGAAAGTGACATTTATATCTTTAATATGAAGCTCCTCCCCATCGAGATTTCCGTCTACCATTACTTTTAGAATAATTTTTCGATGTTAAATTTTGAAAATAAGATTTTTTAGTTTTTGTGATCCAATTTTTACAAATTAATCTATATAAATTTCTTTACTACGCAAGAAATATATTGCGAATTTAAAAAAAAAAAAAAGTTTATAGATACATCTTTTATACATTTTGTGTAAAATCTTTTTTTTGAAATATAAAAATATATAGATTGAAACGTTTAATTCTTTTATAAAAATTTGCACAAATGTATTTGATATACGAGTTGATAAAAATAGATATATCATTTTCATATAATTATATACTTATCATAACAGTAAATCACGAATGTAAGTAAATAAATTATAGGGCGGGGCCTAAATCAGGCAAATCTAATATTCAATGAACGTGTTGACACGTAAAACAATGAAATGTTCTACCCTTTACAGTTAATTCTCAGAGTAAACTTATCAATAGTAGACAAATTACACGCCCACAGACACTCCGATTGGTTACACTCGAAATGTAGACCAATCAAAATGCAAGAAAATTAATTATGCAAATTTGTACTAATATTTCAGAAATTGTTTAGATTTGATGCGAGATAAATTTTGCTTCCTATATAGGCTTACTAATCTGGTATGATATCAGTAATCACTTTTCATTTGGACAGAATACTTATCTAAATATACTTTGTGAACTTTTACCAACTTATGTATATGCTGCATTTAATTCATTTTGGACTTGTTAAAGTATGATATATCAAGGAAATAATTCGGATATTCCAATGGCATATAATCCGTTTTTTCTACATCGCCCAGCTGACTATAGTGCACTTTTAGCTCAGCAACAACAATATTTGTCAAACATAGCATTGCAGTCACCAGGATATGCTGCATCTCTACTGCCAAAACTCCAGCAAGCCATGGGCAGGTCCCCCATCTCACCAGCAGAATTACTTCATCCTCTTCATCAAAGACAAATGAGAAATATGGACCCTCCAGAATCAGAAATACATGATGATCCTAAAGTTGAACTTGAAAGTAAAGAATTGTGGGACCAGTTCCATAATATTGGTACAGAGATGGTTATCACAAAATCTGGAAGGTTCGTAAATTAATTTATTTCAATTATGATTAAATAGAAAATTTAATCAGAAGGTTGTATATAACATTTTGTTAGAAATATATTAAAACACGCTTGAATATAGATGAATTTCTATGTTATTCCTAGATTTTTATTATAAAAAAGATCTTCAACTTGTTGATAACAACAATTGTGTATATAATCTGGGACTATCTATCTACAATAGAATTTTTGCACTAGCATTATAGAACTATAAAATCATAATTATTTATTCAAATTATCTACTTATTATCCACTCACAATTTATGTTATCAGTTTTCTCAATTTCCGACAATGAAATAAAATAAAAATGTTTGTTTTATATTTTTTTCTAATTCATATAATCTATATATTTATCATAAATTTTACGGAAGATGTGAAGCACTTATCGCTTATCTCGCGTTCGTCTCGGTCTCAATAAATTTAATTTAATCGTCGCCCGTTAACAAGACGTATACAGTTAAGATAATATCTGCCCCGCATTCTGATACAAGTTCCGCAGCAGGAAGACTTGTTTTCACCTGACAAATACCTCAGTACCACACAGGACGAAGGCTATAAAATATTGTCTACGGAGTCTATAAGGAAATCTCTGTTTATTTCATGTAGATATCAAAAACAATTTTTGACACTTTAAGTTGTCCTGTGTATATTGTCAGCAATGAGTGTATTTGTCACGCGTAATTCTCCGCGTCAGTATCAGAAAATCAGCATCATTTTCTTCTCCATTAAATTAATTTCAATGCATTAATTTCAGATATTATTAAATATTTTACTGTTCATTTGTATTTGGGTTTAATGTGAATCGTAATTGTATAATTATACATCCATCTTTGTTTCATCAGCTTCATACAAAATAAGCATTTTTTTCTGTAAAAATAAAAATTAGACAAATTATTTACAAGAGACAAATATTTACATATGATTTTTATGGTCAAATGACGAATTTTTTTGTAGCCGAAAGAACCATAAAAAAAAACACATGTTGTCGTTTTGTTCCAAGTATCTAACATTATGGTCTCATGTTCATTCACTCCATATCCTTTCGTAAAATATTCTCCTTAGTTTTATTTCTCTGTAATTTTCTGCTTTATCAAATTTCATATATTTTATTTTAAAATTTTAAAATCATTTCTTTCTTTTTTTATAAATATACTCTTACTTTGATATCTGCATCATTTTAAAATACGTTTGTGTATCTTTATATCAATACAATCAAATAAGTAAACATAAATAATTTGATTTGAATTAGCACCATTACTCTGAAAATATAATCCTATTAATTATAGTAATGACCTTTCAAAAATCATTGTCAAATAACTGATAACGATAGGTATATTTCACAGTTTGTAATCAGTACATAAGTTGACAAAATTAATCCTTACTTATATACATATATAATTAAACTTGGACCCAGACTGTCCGGCCTATGCAAGATTAGTGTCAACTGCCCAAGAAAGTGACATAAGACACTTTGGTTGTCACGCAGCCTCCGTTATATATCCGTATCTATGTACTTGCATATTATCATAATATAATGTCAACTTATAAAAATTATAGGAAATTGATACATGTATCATATTAGAACTTATCTGAGTTTAACTTCCTAAAAACGGATTAAATATGTAATCTTATGATTAGATTTGAATATAATAATAATCTTTTTAATAAACTTACCAAAAAGGACAAGACTACAGTTCAATATACTTTCTTCAATTTCCTTCTGTAACTGATGTTGTAGCAAACATGTAATATTATCAACATTTTTGTAGATTTTTATATTACCCCATTTTAAAATTTTACTTCTTGTTTTTGTTACTCTCTACCTCTGTTATACTTTATGACTTATTTAACATAAATTATGTAAAATGTGGTTTTGTTTTAATTAATTTTAAAAGATTGTCTAATATCTTATTTAATCAATTCAGTGTTCTATTTATTCATGTTACTGTTTTCATAAAGATTTATAAATAGTCATGATAATTTAGAAAAAAAGTACAATTTTAATTTCACAACTCGCCTAATAAATTTTCTGTTCTATTTATCTACAGAAGGATGTTTCCACCATACAAAGTACGAGTTTCTGGTTTAGACAAAAGAGCAAAATACATATTATTAATGGACATCGTTCCTTTGGATGACTGTCGCTACAAGTTCCATAACAGTCGCTGGGTAGTAGCCGGAAAAGCCGACCCTGAGATGCCAAAGAGAATGTATATCCACCCAGATTCCCCAAGTACTGGAGAACAATGGATGCAGAAAGTCGTCTCGTTCCACAAACTCAAACTGACCAATAATATCTCAGACAAGCACGGATTCGTAAGTTATCATTTTGTGAGTTTATTTATTATTACTTCCTAGTCTGTAAGGCCATAATAAAACAATTCCCTGGTTCTCATCCAACTTTTAGCAAAATTCAGGGCTGATTGGCAAATTTTATTAATTTTTGTGTCATTTATGGTTAAAAATTCTGTATATTTTGAAGAAAATCACTATAAATTAGCAATAAATAAAAATATAATTTTTTGAAGGAGCTGAAAAATTGGAGGCGGGAGAGGATGACAATCTAGGAAATTTTCTATTATGGCCTAAATATGATAATCAAATATTCAAAAAACAAGCACATATGGTTTTGAATTTCTAGAACACTTTCATGAATTCTTTTACACCTCTTCTAATCTAGATAAAAGCTTTTAATTCAATTTTCTCACGAAACATTTCTTATAACACGTTTCCTTGAAGAATTCATCTGAAGCACAGCTCATTTTTCATACAAAACCCACCCTACAAATTATTCGTTCATAACAAATTAATTAGCCAGATGATTTAATTATGGATGCATAGAAACTAGTTATCAGGTTCATCATAGATAAAAAGGTCGGGACCTTTGAAACTTCTTCTGTTTAGAATCACTTGTTAACTCCATTAGAACAATCTTGTTAACGATGGACTACTTGTACGCGAATGACATATCTTATGCAATACATATGTCTCTGATTTTCTGTATCAAAAACAATCTACTTTAAGTTGATACACAATACATGGGGAAATTCAGCACCTCAGATCTTTTAGATAATGAAAATGAGTCTGATTATTTTTTTTATTCTTTTATTTTTCATTATTATTTTTTTCCATTATTATAGAAGGTGTATTATTTTGTCTGGTTATGGGACACAGTAAAATGTTATTTGAAATCATGTTAGGACTAATTATCATGTTTAGGACTATTCTAAGTAGTCTAAGCATATTATTGTGTAAAAGATGTGAAATTCGAAGAGCATTATCACCTGGGTGATAAATTGTATTGGCTGAATGGAGGTGTTAGTCTTTTTAACCACGTCTAAAAAGTTGGGAAAATTTTCACTCAATTTCCATAAGCACTTAATTTGTATACAATAAGGCCTGTTAGCTTTGACAAATAAGAGAGATGATTGTCTCTAATTCTTCTAATAATGTAACACCTTATTCATAAAGGCGCAGAAATCTTTGATTTTCGGATAAAGAGAAATTCTTTCATATGTGTAAACGGCGCCGTATATCTTTAAGCCAACCCGTCGGTCAGTTTGCGCTATCAGTTTTTGGAATCTATTGCTCAATTTTAGTTGGATTAGCAGTAATCCTATGTTCAGTACAAAAAGATCTACTGACAGAAGAAATTATACAAATACTTGTATACATATCAACTGGAGCGAAATAATTACTGAACGATTTCACATGATGAAAATTGATTGAGTCTTTGTGTGATGGGTCTAAAAGACCTCATCATTTCTTGAATAATTGAGAACTATGCCAACCTTAGAACAATTATTCGCCATATTTGCATCTGTCTGTTTAATTTTCTGCTCAGATAGATGTGCGGAAACAGACTGATCCACTTCATATATATTCATTAAATTAATACCCCGTATTTGTTTAAAGTGTCATGCGGGGATAAAGACTTTTAAATATTTTAGACAAACAAGTTTGATTATCGCCCTTTCTATATTTTTTGGGACTATCATATTTATGAATTTTATTTTATTTATAGACTATACTGAACTCCATGCACAAGTACCAACCAAGATTCCATCTTGTTCGTGCAAATGACATTTTGAAGTTACCATACTCATCCTTCCAGACTTACGTGTTCAAAGAAACGCATTTCATTGCTGTCACGGCCTATCAGAATGAAAAGGTGGGTATCATGTTATTATTTCAAACAAATTATATCTTTTAAGGTGGCTCTTAAATGAAGTTTATTTACAAAGCGCCATCTATACATCATGGCGATGACACACACGTGCCTGTTAATTGTTGAGATCATTTGAAGCGTTTACAAAGCAGCTTAATCTCTGTCCCAAAGGAGCTTTGCAATGATATAAAAAATATTCAGGTGATGCTGTATAAACAATACCTACGTGATTTGTATATTTTGTATTGAAAGATGGTCACTGATAGCAGTAACTTAATGAAAATACAGATCTAATTGCAAACTAACAAAGTACCGTAATGACGAAATAATTAGCGAGTTTTGTTTATCGACGGCGACTGGTCTCGCACTCAAGTTGCCAATCGTTATCCCAAGTGCAAGGCAAAATTACACGATTCTCTTTGATAAATACAAAACTGTTTATATCGATTTTAACTTAACGACCAAACTTGATTTCCAATCAATGTGGTAAAGCTGTATCAGCCAGTCACCCAATTTTAACATAATTATCTTTTAGTTACATTGTTCTGTTGGTCATATGTATTTTGTTTTTTGTTTTTTAGGTTACACATCTCAAGATCAACCATAACCCATTTGCTAAAGGATTCAGAGACCAAACCGGAAATGGAAAGAGAGACAAAAAGTAAGTTTTATCTTTATTGGTATTTTCCTTGATCTTTTTAACCTTACATTTTAAGTTTTTTACTTTGGATTTTAATTAATTTGATCCTTTTTATTGAAGTTATAACTAGTATAATTTTTGATTTACAAAAATGTAGTTTTTAATGCACCATTTTACAGAAAAAAAATAATAAAATAAATACAAAATGTATATATGTACTTATGTTTGTCACTTTCTTTTGCAGACGACACTTGTCGGGCTCATCTAGTCAGACAATGATCTCACCAGAAAGGGAACATACTAAAGCTGATACAACACTTAGTGACGATGAAGATGATGCTGAAATTTGTGTCGACGAAACAGACGATGTTTCATCAGAAGTTACATCGGCAACCGAGTTGAAAGGAATCATTGCAACAGAACAAGAACATGGCATCAATATGAAAATTCCACATGGCATACATTCGGATGTTTTCGGTGTGAAATCATCAATTAGCTCAGTTGATGATCCAGTACACAAAGAGGGATTTCAACGTGCAGACGCAAATCTCAGTTTAACATCGTCTTCTAACGATGAATTAGACAGATCTGATATTAGTAACATTTCTCCAAATAAAAGTGAAAGCGAGGTTGAACATTCTCATTCAGACGATTCTATTACCGACGACAAATCCTGTCAACAAAAGTCACCGGAAATATCTTTCCGTTCCGAATCCGAAGAAAGTCGGAAAAGTCCGATCAAAGCACCAAATGTAACTGTAGTACAACCGTCAGCTACCCATGCGATGTTTCCATTTATGTATCCATCAAATGGACTTTTTTCATCATCGTCTTCGTTTCCGTTCCCTCTCGGACACATGTTGTTTAATTCCGGAAATTCTGCATTTTCTTCTCAACTTCCGTTTTTCTCACAAGGACATAGTGAAATGAACAATCTACCACCTACACATCCATTATCGTTGTCTCTATCGAACCAGTCATTATTACAACCAGCATTCTCAACAGGAAATTCGCCGTACAGTGGAAGTCAAACATCGCCACCGCAGAACCCACAGTCTCATCTTGGACCCATGCTTTCATCTCGCTCTAGTCCACGCTACACACCATATTCACTCCCATCGACAAAAACTACAATGGTAACGTCAACGTCACCGGTATCGGCTACGGGAAATCCCCTGTGTGGTGGAACATCCGAAACATCGTCGTCAGTGTCACCAAGGTTTAATGGAATAAGTAGACATTCTCCCGATAGCCGAAGCCCCCTCTCATTGAACATTCCATCACCTTATGACAATTTAAGTAGCAGAAGTAATGACATTAGAAGTATGGAAAGAATGTTGTACGGAATTAACCGATCAAGACTTGAATCAGACAAATAGTTAATTTTGTTGTTGTGTTATTGTTTATTTATTCATTTAGACGGGTATTTATAATTTTATTTTTGTTTTTATGCTCGTTATATTGTCATGGATTACTTCTAGAATTGTAGTGTTCTAAACAGACATTCATATCAAAGTGCTCAAGAAGTTAGCACGTGACAAATAAAAGAAAAAACAAATGTCACATGACAGTAATGTGACACTGTGATACAGCAATCAAGCACCTTCAACTATTGTAACAATATTTGTTCATAATATTAATGTACAAAAATAGACTGTTTTCTGTCTATAGTATTTTGGAGTGTACATTGTATAATATTAATGGCAATTGTTTTCAGGGCTTGTACAATGGGCAAAGTGCAATATTTGTTCTTCTATATCTGACCAATAAAATATGAAAACCTATTTTATATTTGCTTTTTAAAATTTTGTTGGTATTTATTTAAGAAAGTCGTAAATGTTTGACATGGCCTGCAAAGAATAGATAATTTAATAGGAGCCAATACGGAAAAAATTACGGATTTTGTTGTTTCTTCCTCCTGACTTGATCCTGAATTCTGTCTGTTTTTGATTGGCTATTCTATATTTTCCACAAGAAAAAAATGCTCAAAACCTTCCACTGTTGTGTGTGTTAATAATTATACTGATTACTTATATTGGTATTTTTAACTACACGTAATTTGTTTTTACTCATTTCATTCTACTGACTAAAGGATTTATCAATGACCACTCTACAAAAATGACAACTCTACTATTGGAAATTCAAAGGCAACTTTCTTGTTACATAGTGCACCTTTTGTTTCTCTGCTGTGTTCAAATGTTCTTTTTATTAAACAACACAATCAAAACATCTATCAATTTATATCACTGATGTGCTAGGAGTGAACAATTTGTTTTTCGAAAAAAAAACACTACTTGACAGTTGTCATAAGGCTAATGTTATGGTACACTTCAAGTAAATTAATAGTTTGTTTTTATTAGAGATTATTTGTGCATTTATGTGTTCTATTGGACAGGAATCCTGTTTCAACTCCCCTTATTGGTATTAGGACACTCATTTCCGCCTAAAGTACGAAGGGTTGTTTCTATCACTACTAAAGTCCCGTCTTGGTTGAAATCAACCTTCTGGTAACCACTGTATTCACTTACCCGTGATGACGTATGTGTCGTCTGCTTGCAACTATTTATAACAGAATCTTAACACAATCCAAAATTGCAAAATATATCGAGTCAACAAACAACAAAACAAAAACTAAGCGGAGGATAAACAATCGTCTTTTGGGCCATGAAATCTGCCACACATATAGCAACAAACAAATTCTAAAATAATTTGAATCTTTCTACAAACTATGTGGACTACCAGAGCACAACAGTTTCATTTGTTGTGATCAATACCAACAGTCATCGGCATCGATCACCTAGGCAACTTTCATGGTAGATGACTGTAATACGGAAACTTTACTTATTCTACGTAAGTCACAATTCGAACAACAACACAACTATACATTGCAAATAAAAAGGCCAACTATTTAAAAGCTGTATATTTTTAGCAATTGAAAAAGTTTGAAAAATTTCATCAACTTCTTGCATGTACTCATATATATATCATATGACCAGTAAAAGGTCAGAGTTAGAGTGATTATACACAAAAAAGATGGTATAACACTTTTAAAAATTCTAAAATGTCGATGTTATACAACAAAGTCGTCAATTACTCAATGTGGCTTGTAAATGAATATGTTGTCATCCAATACATGCACTAGTCCAATCGAGCACACCCTTTTCATCTATTCTCACTTGAGTTTCTAAAACTTCAAAAAGTTTTACCTTCATTAAAGGAAAAGTACTTTCTATTTTATGCTTTCAACTTGGCTTTTGATCCGTAGGTCAAATATTTCATATAAAAATAGTATTGTTTTACAAATAAGCTGACCTTGACACATCTTATATGGCCCGTAAATCATGAACATGTTTGCAAAATCATGCAAGCAAAATTTAAATTAACTATTTTAGCGAAAATGACCCTTCCAGAAGTGAAATTACCCGTCTTAAAATGCACCTACGTCCTGTATTAAGTTTCATTGACACCATATTTCAACAATATTTCTTTTCGTTATAAAATATTCAATTACTGACTTTATTATGACAAAAACTATTTTATAATATTCTTTATCGCTCAATTATAACCCGAATACACAACTGTTTTTGTTTCTCATTGACTTAAGTGACATAGCGGAACGTCTTGACTGTCTTTTAAATATACTGATAGCTTTGTTTTTTATGAACCCTTTTGTGTTTCCATTTCGTGCACATCACAATTATTTCACCTTATTTTAAAACTTTAAACAGATAAGCCCCTACAGGTGTAGGTTTTAACGCTTTTTACAATGGCAGTCAGCTAAGCATAACTTAAGCTACAGTTTTGTATTGCCAAACTTAATTTTAAGGTCATCTTTAGCTGTGAAAGAAGATCTGTGTTTTTTAAATCTTATTAGATAATAACACCGGTATGCCTATTTGAAGACATATATTTGACTATTTAATTACGTTGATTCATTTAGTTTTAATTAACATTGTCCTGAGCCATTCGGGAGAAAACTGGCTCTTTGATGTTTAAGAAGTTTTATGTGTCATATGTGCAAAAGTTCATAATACTTTAGAGTTAAGGTATAATCATTATCAATGCTGAATTTCCACATGGGGAACGGAAAGGTATTCTGTCATATATTAAGCAAAATAGACTGGCAAGAATCAAAACCAATTTACTCGCATACAGCTAAACTATAGTACATATATGAAGGAGATACTGCAGGCAATATGCAAGCTATGATCGACATTATGCATGTATGACCAAAACGTAACATCAAGTCTGCGGAGGAAGAGAAAAAATTCTAGCTTATTAAGCAAGTTGATTGGTAAGTTTGACGAGGATACAAGGTCGTTACAACACTATGACACTTAAGCAGAATTTAACTGTTATATTTGGGCTTTACAGAAGATGCAGGTTCATAGTAACCTAAGTAATCCAATCTCTCTAGGACGGAAGTAGCCTGGTACCCTGACCCGTTTGCTATCGTTGTACTAGGCGCGATAGCCTGCTTGTGTCGGGATCCCAAGAAGAGAATCGGATACGGAGAGGGGTTGAATTATTCGGGCTAGGATCAGGACATATCAAAAACGCGCAAATATTCCCGAATCACTAAAAATAACTCAAAAGCAGCTAAACTGGAGATAAACAAAACTGCGTGTTTTGTCACACTGTCATGACATATCGGTTATAGAAGTTAAAAATAAGTATCACCATATTCATATATAGGGGGCAGATCAACACAATGTTGTGACTGTCTGTAATAAAGACTACTAACATCCTCATTATACCCCTAATAAAGTGGTAATAACAAAAAATATTGAATCTCCAAACATTTTCTCAATTACAGATGGGACATGAATTCTTTGTGATGAAGGACTACTCTTTCGTATGAAATCAAACTGCCACAATACAATACGGATAGGAATTACAGGGTATCTTGTTTATAATTATAGGGTATCTGTCGACAAGAGACAAATTTGCAAATGAAGAAGTCAAAATCGGTTTGAAATGTAGCACTATCACCCGTGTCCAATTAGAGACTGAATTTTACATGCTCCATCATCATGTAGTAATAAAAAAGTAGTAATCGGGTTCACCTTTGCATCTGCTAAGTGCGAGTACTAATTGTTAGATTTTTTTGTGTTCTGGTAAATCTTAAAGTTAAACTGCCTTACTATTCGTATATGTGTATTAACTGTTACTGTTTTGCTTCAATACTAGTCCAAATATCGATACTGACCCTGATATTTTTGTAATAAAAGAGGTTTTGCTAATATTTCTGAAAAAGAAAGGAAATGGAGTAAATGTCAAGGGGACAACATCCCATCTCCAGGTTAAAACGACCCAAAACAAAGCATTCTGTACGTAAAGAGACTGCCTTTTTGGCCTTTAAGTTATGCTATATTGGTTGTTTTGTTCTCTATTAGCCTTTAATCATACGTGTACATGTATTTGGGTTTATGGTCTTCCAAATGTTTGGTTTTAATCTGCACTGAAGAGAAATTAGTTGTCAAATGGTCATCTACAGACAATATATAAATTTACAGTAACTTCGTTATTTTTTTATTATGTTTTAATTCTTTTCAAATAAAATATATACGTAATATGCCACGAATGCACACAATTACCACTTTATAATGCATTTCAGTAAAGAAATGTCAGAATCGAGCTGAATAAATTCCTCGAATATTCGCTGAACAAATATGACATTTTCCGCAAGCATATAATATAAATCTAATACATAATTTTATAATGTTGATGCTATTGTCATTTATATCATATAAGTATAAAAACAAATGGAAATAACAATTTAATTATAATGTAATTCGTCACTTCAGTGGTCGATTTGGTCAAGATTGTTGTGTACTGTTACGGGTTGGGTAATGAAAATGGCCATATATGACGTAATTTATTTTGACATCGACCCATTTTCGGGCGACATGAATCTTCGGACACGACATAATTCGAACTCTCGGTTTTAGTACTTCCCAGTTCATATAATTTTATATATCTATATAGTTTACATATATTAAATGGTTTTATTAGAGCTGATAGTTAAAATATTCACACAATAAATATTATAATATCTAACGATAATCTGTTTCCCTTATTTCTCTGGTCATCATGGCCTAGCCCTGAAAACAAACGGTCGGTTATTTTTTTTTATTTATTATGTATGGATTAGTAACAACACGTGTTAAACATTGTTTGATCTAGTTATCAAAATTCAGATTTTTAAAATTTCGTTTGAAGTTCAAAAATTTAGTATATTTTTATTACACGAAGTACAAAACAGAAAATAAACTGGTTGCACCAGGCTATATCGGCATTTCATTATTTGACAATTTTTATTAATTTACAACTTAATAAAATTGTTACCAGTAGAAAATAGTTCCCCGGGTAATATTTGAAACTCGTAACTCATGCTTGCTAACTAGAGTCTATTGTTATGTTGACAAGGTATGTGTCCAGGCAATATCCAGAAATCGAAATATTTATTTAAGATTTTGTATCCAAACTTGTTTTTTTTATTTCTATGTATTTCTTACAAATTTGTTATTTGTTTTTTTTTCTTTGATTACATAACATGATTTGCCCCCGAAATCTTTTTTGAAAAAGTTAAATTAAACATTGACATGCTTTTGAAACCTTAACCCAGTCCGAGGAGTACAGGATATTTTCTTTCTGCGTTATTAGTACATGTCTTCGCACACTTTCATCTGGCTTCCTAGTTTAATATTCGCTAAATGTCATTTTTGGTTTCTGTGAGAGGTAACCAAAAACAAAAACGAAAAACAAAACAAAACAAAACAAATACAAACAAAAAACACAATATAAAAACTATCAACAGAAGATTCAGCATCAGAGCCCGTTATGGCTATCTGGCTATGAATTTTCATGATATCCAGCAAAATGCTACTTCGGTACAAGACAGAGTCGGTCTTTCCTCATATAGCATGCTCACTTGGCCTTGATTCCAACTCATCAAGTTCCTATCTTTTCTTATGTTTGTATTTTGTCTTTTATTTGTTTTCTCTTGTGCAGTTCCTTGTTACATTGTGGGCTGCAACTGTATTTTTCAGCCATTATAGGTGTTTCCTGTTCATTATCCAAATTGAGGCTTTATTCAATAGGATAGCTTCAATATAAAATATACTTTACAATAAGTAATTTTACTGCACATGGAAACACATTTGCTGCTTTTGTCCAAACATAAACGATTCAAAACAAGAAAACCCGGCATTAAAATTTTTTGCAACAGAATCTCCACGTCTGACATTTCAAATCAAGATTACAGATGTCACGGGCAAAAACTTTAGGAAAATAGTCTATAAAATTTTCGAAATTTGGTTGATTGATGTTTTTAGCTTTCAAAAACATGGCAAAATGGACAAGATTTGTGGGGAATATTGAGGCCTGATGTCTGAGTTTTAACACCGTACTATTTCTACTATAACAACACCTGACATTTATACTTATCGTATTATTACTAATTATTTTATATTGATTCCAGAGTCACAAGCGAATCAGATATATTTATCACTGGAGGCAAGAACTGTTCGTCCGAGTAAACATGGCGTCAGAAATCGGCTGCTACTGGCCGGAAATGATCGAAACTACACCTACAGTTATTTGACTGCGCAGAGGTGACAATTTATACCAGCACAAGCAATATGCGTCAAATTTATCAGCAGACGGCGACAATTTTACTGATTGGTGATTGATCTTATCTGATTTTTAAGAGCTTTTGCTACATTTACTATTTTTTGTGGTCATCATAGGCCTCGGAAACAGAAATAGATTGACTAACATAGCAAAGAGGATGACAAGGCATTGTTGTCAGTTTAAAAATGTTCAGCAATTGCTAAATTAACAGGTAGAAGTCAATGAACTCTGCTATACATTTTCATTGAACAAAAATTGTATTTACATAACCGGGAAAACAAATATGTCTTATTTTACTAACAGTCCACTGATTCTCTAACAGCAAAGGCTTTGTCGTTAATTTGCATCATGCATATGCTCTACCAAACACAGAAGAAAAAATCCAGCCATTAACAAACGCTTTTGGGGTTGTTCTTCATCTTCATCAGATATCGTACACTATAATGTATGAAAAATTTACTCGTACTTAATAGCAGAGAAAATAAGACTTAGTCGGATTGGCAAAGTTTAAAAAAATAAGATAAGCTCTGTACAGACATTAGACCGATTACATATAAGGTCATATGACATCAAAATATTTGATATGCAAGTAACAAATTAAAAGTATTACAAATATGTATAGCGTTAACATAAGCACAATGGACACAGTGGCAAATAAAGGCCTGGAAAACGAAAAAATATTTATAAATACAAAAAATATTAAGAATTATACAAATATATATATACAAAAGAATCTCTATAGTGCTAAAGCACATGCTAGGAGCATACTATATAATAGCATATGAAAATAAAAACATGATCATATCTTGTGACACACAACAAAAAGCTAAAATGATAACTTATAGATAAAATTGAATAAAATCCAGTTCGACGGAAGAGTATTGGTATACAAAAATCTACAACTATACCGTCGAACAGGATGGATCTGCCTGTGTGCTGGGTGGTAGGAAATCTTTTCCAAATTTCTACCATGTGCCTACTTTGAATACATAGCGTCAGCCCAAATTTCTTTTATACATTTTCACTATTCTATTAATCTAAAAAATCATATTATTCAATTTAAAGTTTCTCATTTTTGAATTTTCTCTGGTCTAAACTACTAGGCGGAACAAAAATGATAGTATTTGATAGACTATATACATGTAATCTCGTTTGGTAGAAATTTATGTAGGCTATACAACAGCACTTCCCACTTCTTTGGAGACAGACAGCTGAGGTAAGAGTGCCAGAAAGTAAGAATGCGACGTCAGTACTCCACATTTTGTTTATCTAAATTTACAACACACGATCTAGATAGGTAAGCACGATTTAAGGATATTTTCACAGTATTAAATACGTGTGCAAACATTCAGCCACATTTTTGCATATATTTAAAGCGCACAGGAGACACAAATATTGTTAAAAACAGACGATGGCGAGATCTGAACTGCATCACTGTTAACGAGTTGTGATGGTACCAGTCGAAAGTCTGTTCGGCAGAAACAGCAGTGACACTTACACAAGAGAGAATCGGCACCGCGAATTATAGTTACAAACTTTTTACTAATTATTTGCTAGACACCTATCGCGCTCGTACTTGAAAATGATCGCTAGAGGTGAAATTATGTTCATCTGTGGTTTGTCTTGCGTTATTGCATACGATTTGTTATTACGACTTGCATAAACTATCTTTCCATTTTATATATATCATTTCTTCAAGAAAACAAGTGCACTGAAAAAAAGCAACACAAATAAAAAGGTAGCATGACGTCTTATAAAAGAGGCAACGAATTCACAAAATTTGATCGGCAAGTTGTATATACAACTATTAAACTGATATTCGGCGTTATACATGGAATCTGTTTTGCTTCTAGCTTCAAAATGGTGTTTTCACTTAATGTTGACACTCTCTGTATAATCAATATATTACAAACTTATGAAATTAATGAATATTACTTATCCTTTTTTCCCCAAAATATGTGTCAGAAAGGATAGAAAATATTTTTTAAGCAATTAATCACAGCCTACAAAAACGACTTAATGTATACTTTTTCACACAAATATGTGCTAAATTGAAAATATCAATTAGCAATCGTCATTAAATGCATTCGTTCTTACTTTATTGTGTGTCTTTAATGAACACTTCATACTTAACGTGTTAAGTTCCCTCTTGAAGCGTAAGAATATGTTCTTTATGTGTGACTGATGGCGATCATACTATGTAAAACATATGTAAATGTTTAGTTTCGTACTTTCTATGATAGCATGTAAAATATATACTGACATTCACAACTTGAAATCATTTACTACAAAAAAGGTTTTGGATAGATAGTAAAATATTATATTGTCCATTTACATGTTTGTAACTACCCGCCTGACGGGTTCTGTGTCAGATGCACGTAGTTGCTTCAATGACGACACAATTTTCTGCAGCCTGGATAAAAAAGAAGCCAAGAACTGCATATCATTCTTTCATATATATTTCATGGTCACAAAGAGATTTTTTTTATATTATTGAAGAATGGACCAAGTCATCTTTTACTATAATGTTGCAACTTTTGTCGTCCCATTGTCTTGAAGGAGCTGCCCTGCTGTACATTACTTGGCCTTCCGTGGCTTTCTCCTTGCCGACTTTTGAAGCCTGCTCATAACATACGCTTCAATCCCCTCAATGAAACTTAATTCTACAAATCAAAAATGTCACTGTTGAATCCATACCTGCAAGACAATCATGAACTTTAAACAAAACTATATAATATTTAAATCTTTTGAAAAATTAATTGAACACAAATTTTCCCGGCCCTTATTTAGGCAGATCTGTTAATATACACAATGGGTCCAACTGACAGTATAGAAATGTGCCTCGTGTTCAGACCTGTAAATTTCGTTTCCAAAAACTAAAGAATCTCAGACAACAGACGTTAGAATTGATATATCAGGACCGGTATCACCTAATATTCCAAAGAATTATTGTGTATCATTGTTTATACCTATGTCGTTAGGCAGGATATTAGGAACAAATACAATTCCAGCTTGTCAATACTAAAACATAACGTCCATTTCTTTTTTATTGACTTTTCGAGAAATTGCCTATCGATATTACAATGCTTTTAAAGTATCACGTTGTCAAATTTTGTCGTAAAATCGAGATAATATTCACAGATTTCCACAATTGCATCCACTTTTTTGCGCAAATCTGTGTATCAATTTCTGTTCGTATTGAATTCTATTGTATTTTTCTCTTTTGTGAAATCAAAAATGAACTGTAGTGCGAAAATTAGCAGAATAAAAGTTATATAACTTGAACAAAAACTGTCAGACATACCGTTTTAGTCAAAGCACGGAGGATTGTATTACATTATTGGTGTGACACGCTAAGAACAATGAGCTATTTTATCGTTTTATTTCTATAAAACACAAAGAAAAACATCACCTTTAGGTAAAATTGATTTCCAACACATAAAATGAAAAACGAAACTGGAAAGTATATGAAAAGTTAAAAATGAAAATTTGTTAAAATAATACCTGCGTTAATTAATTTAATAAACCAAATGTATAATAGAATAAAGGCTGCAATGATTTGTATGCATCATTTGTAGACAAGTAGGATTCAGTTACTGTACAGAGTCATTATCACAGAGAAGTTGGTGTACCTCTTTGTGCAGGGACTATGTGGAAATCATGCACAAATTATGGTCATTGTCGAAGGCCTCATGGTGACTTCTAGATGAAAAAAAAAACAATAAAGGCAATGTTCCACTGCTTTGTTTTACCATGGATATGTAGAGACTTTGTCTCATGTACATTTACTCCATATCCCTTCATTGCGTACAAAAGACACCAGTAGTTTTGGAACAGCCGGATCAGGATCCCCAACCCCAAGTCCATGAATAATATTCAAGTTCTCTCAGTCATGATTTTTGTACTGATATGCATCTACTAGTATTTGTACTACCACAGCAATATATATATCAGTTAAACATTTTGCTCAGTTTGGTTGTAAGCTTTTTGTAATCATTCAGAGCTCTGGAATAATGTAAGGTGCACATCAGATCTTGATAATTGATCGTATATCTATTTTGATGTTATTATGTATTTTGATACCTTTATGAAGAGTTTGATTAAATGGTGTTATTAAATACAAACAAGAATTGAAATTGTTATTAATTGTATGTCATAAAACATGTTATGTGCACACAAAATTTTGTGATCGGCGCCATAGCAAACCATTTCTACCCGTTTAACGCCTTTAGGGTACATAGATAATAATAAATTTGTAGCTCGTTAATATTAATATGTTTAAATGATTACAGTGATGAAAACTGAAGTGTCCTAATCTAAAATATACTTATCAGTCATTTTTTATATTGATTGTATCATTTGAAGTGATGCCGAAAGACATGTATTCGGCGTCATCTTTGTTTGTTTCCCCCTTTTTTGCCATCATGATCGTCGTCGTGTTTTAAGTGATCTAACTCACCATTGTTGACATAAACATGCGTAAAACATAAGAATCGTCTGGCCACTTCAAAGGTCGGTAAGGACTGGAAGAGTTCTCAAAAAGATGTAAAGTTGTTTTAAAATGACAGATCACTATAAACCTGCCTTATTATAGTCTCATGCATAAAAATAAAAGTATAATTAACAACAAAATTAATTGGTACATAATGTTTTTTTTTCAGAATTATATAACTTATTTGTTTGTGCTGAGATAGATTTATTATAGTCTTTATTTTTTCCCGATAGCCGTACGGTCGACACCCCAGTTTTCGCATAATATTTTTGTAGGTTGCGATAACTTATTGTGAGGGTCTTTCTGTCTCGAGAAATGTGTCGGTGAAATGTAATTTTATTACTCATATTTTTGGCCAAAAGTACTAACTCAAAGCATTGTATATCGTCAGGAAAAAATCTAAATGAAAACAAAAGGTTTTTAATGTCTCTGATGAAATTTTATTATTATTCTTATTCGATACCAGGGAAGTTTCGAACTCAGAAAAACCATGAAACAAAATAAAAAGTTCATTGAAATATTTGTTCACAATTCGTTGTTCAGGGGCTAAACGACGTATTGGTTTGAGAACAGACCATTTCACTATAATTTTGGATCTTTTAGTTTTTGGCGCGAATCTAATTCTATGCGCAATCTGTTTTTGTTGCCCCTGTCTTCATTCTGATTTTAAAACCCGGCAGTATTTTAAGATAATTTTAACAATATTACAAGAATATGTCTAGTCACTTATATCCTTCAGATTTCTCGATTCTGAACAAAACTTCTGACTGCATGTTTTGCTTATCATATGATTACATTATGGGCAGCCATACAACGGATCTCTAATTTTTGGAGCATTCAGCAAAGCCATATACGTCTTTATTACACTACACCATTGCCATTATAAGGCCTTTGTGATCCACTTATTACAGCATCAATAAATTTTCATAAAACACAGCACTAAAATATTTTGTCCAACTCAATGCTGTTAATCTTGCAATCCCTGGTGTGAAATTTCATATTCTGTAGTTCAGAACCTCAAATATCATGAATTATTGAAAACATTCCATATCGAGTATTTGTTTTCGCGCTTTGAAGACGAAACTCGTAACATAATTACAGATTGTTGGTACTGATGCTAAGATAACAGATTTAATAAAATAATTCCAGCTTATCCTTTATGAGAGGATGGTTACACTAATAACAAACGCACCATATCTGTTAACTACGTATTCGTGATCAAAGGAACGGAAAGCGGAATCCTGTAGCGCATTACTCCGCGATTGTCAGAAGTTAATCCGGTGAAAGGTACAGCATTTCACATAGAGCGCGATCTTTAGAGGATAATCCTGCAAAGTCACTTTACATTGTATAATGTATATTCTTCGATTTCATAAGAAATGGTTTCTGACGATAGTTAGGATATTTATTTCACATTTTTACACTGATCAGTTTTTCATTTATTAAAGACTTCGAAAGATGTGTACATATTTTCACTTGGGGTATTGCTAATAGTGTAAAATTATGCTTATTTTTGAATGAATATTTGATATCTTTAAATCTAACTTGTTTTGTATTTTACGGGGATCGTGCAATAGTTTTATACGGTTGCTTCCTCTTAAATGATTTAAATTCAATATTGGGTTATTAGATTCAGCAATATATCGATCTTTATAAAAAATATATGGAGTTCAAACTTTTTTTTCAGAATGGTTACTCAGTCAAAGAATAAAATGAATTCAAAAGTATTTGAACTAGTTCGTACCTGTATCAAACAAACTAAGAGTTGTTATTACTCCCCTTTGGGTCGTTGTTTCTTTGACACATTCCCCGTTTCCCTTCTTTTTTCTATGTTCTTCTTTTTACTATTCTTCTTTCTTTTTTCTAGTCATTTAAGTAACTTGTAACAATAAGGATGTTATTTTGTTATGTCTATAATTATTTTCTTTTGCTTCTTATCATATGTTATTTTTATAAAATTGTTATGTGATTGTAATTGCTGTTTTGTAAATATGTTTAAGGACAGGACTATTAATAAGTTGTAATAACTTGTTGTCCAATCCTATTGCCTGTATTTATGCAATAAAATATTATTAAACATAACTAAACCAAAGTCCAAGGATGTATATTGAGATTTACGTCCTTGCTCAGTCTATATAATGAATAACTCCTCTCGTCTTTTGAGTTTTCTAACAGTGTCTGCAAAACAAAAATGCAATCCATTTTCCATAGAAAATGCTAGATAATGTGCCATATTCAGTTTCATGAAAATCTTTTGCAGCTTAATTTAAACATAATGAAATGTATGATATTTTGTGATTACTTACCATTTCCGTGAATGTGGTTCATAAACTTGGATGTCAAAAGTCAACGAGAAAACATTTTACCAAATTTATTCTTAATTTCTGTCATTTGCAAAAATAAATTACTGAAAAAACATCAGATATTGAGGTATCATGTCCCAATTTGATCTTCATTGACAATCATAATCATTTAACACCATAAATCAGAAAAAACACCTATTACAAGTATTTATTGACTGATTAATAGCAAGTGTACCCAAAATATGATGACGTAACGAGAAATGCGCAATTTCTAGCACCTGCCATTCGTTGTCCTAACGATATAACACCCTTTTTAAGACATGATTTATGGGTATGTGATTGCTTCATCCTTTAGGGATATCGTTGACTTCGTAAATAAATATATGAAAACAAAAATAAACAATAGTGATAGCCAAGTCTTCAGGGTTTTTCTAAATGTAGTAAATTTTGATTTGATTAATGAGACAATTGTGTATTTCATATAGCATAAAGACAGCAAATTTTTCAAGAACTATCAATATCAAGTATTTAATCTCTAAATCTATTTATAAATTTGTGCATTTTCTGAGAAGCTGTTGTAATTAAGCATCTATTCTTGTAACTGAGCATCAGCATTTTTTTCCTTAGATTCTGAATATTTGTACATCTGGTTACAATACTAACAATTCAAAACTCATTGTCGAAGACCTCAAGGTGACTTCAAGATGAAGAACAACAACAAAAAGCTTTATTCCATTACTTGGTTTTACCATGCATTTGTTGAGACTTGTCTCCTGTGCATTTACTGCATATCTTTTAATTCATTGTTCGTTTATTGTTTTTGATATTTCCTTCCTATATTTATTCCATGCTAAGTTTCATTTTTGCCAAATCATATGTACCAACTGTTTGTGCTTTTGTCCAACAAATGTATTTGAATTAGACTTTTTTTTGTCAGGACTTCTTGTACTAGTATTTGTATTCATCACCTATAAGAATTGCTTTTTTTCTACGCAGGTACCATTGCGTATTTGAACGCCATAAAATTTTTACCAGAGTCATCCGTGTATGTATGTACTTCTTTATTTATTCATTTTTATTATCAATTTTTGATTGCGGTTGATAATAAAATGATCATAGAAAAAAAGTTTAATTGACAAAGAAAAATTCAAAATCATTTTATAGAAAAAAAACAAAATACTTATTGAATATAATTTATGTCTTCTGTCAAAAAAGGATATTTATTTTATGGTTAAATTAATTTGTTATCGTTACTGAGGTGTGACACAAGTTCCCTGAGGTCGAGATATGTCATACCGATAATAGTTTGACCAATGTCCGCCTATCACCAAGATCGTTAGCGTCTAACAAATCTATGGCGACAGGGTAGACATTTATATAGATAATGTCATCTGTAAGATTTTTTGTGAAAATATTGCGCAATGCTAACCCTTTTCACGTCATTCTTGCAATATTTAACAAACGTGCTAATTAAAACGGTGAAACATCAAACACATATAATGAAAAAGGTGCTGATGGCGTGAAAAGACCAGAATACATGTATGAAAAAGAAAGGAAATGGGGTAAATGTCAAGGAGACAACATCCCATATCCAGGTTAAAACGACCCAAAACAAAGCATCTAGGGGTCACACATGTATTTACACATAAAGACAAAAATCTCTAAAATAACACAAGTCTAACTGCAAATTCTGATACTCGAATATCACAATGGCACATTTTTACCCGTTCGTTGATTTTTCAACACTTCTCTGGATTGCTGTCGTCTTTTCTTTACTATATCTAGCTGGACTGGTTGGTGCATTGCACAACTATATCGTAAAATTGCTTTTTTGTTTTAATGTTTAATTAATTTGAAAAGCCCTATAAATTAAAGGATAGAAAATGGTCACCTGAAATTGAGATCTTACACAATATAGCTGATGTTACGTTATAGAAGATACGTTATCGGGTTTCTCCCTCGGAGAACAATGTCCGTCTCCTGTTCAATAGAACTTTAGTCCACCGTAAGAAAATTATTTTTTTTTAGCATTTTTATTATGTCTGCCATATAGCAATGATGTCATTAGCTCATTTCAAAGATCACAAGAACCAAGAGTAAAACGTCTTCATTTGAAAAGAGAATGGGCTAAAATGTTACAATGACTGCTCAGATCACCATTAAAATGAAATTTCTTTCGAAACATTTACTATTGACACTTTCTGTGCCATAAGCAGTCTCAAACCATTTATGAGAGAAGGTCCTCAACAATTTCAAAAAGTAATAACAATGAGAACGGATCATTTTATATACTTGTTTAGAATATATATTACTGTTACGATAAATTTCTAAGACTGTATAGGGTGTATGTCGAAATATGAGCCAAATGATCAGAAAAACCAGAATGAGAGTGAATATAATCAAAGTAATTTCGTCAGTAGTGTTTAGTAATAAATATAGACGTTTTGAATGTGTGATACAGTACATGACTTTCATTCCGTATTCACACTATGACGTCATACCCTTTATCGCATACCCTTTATCGCAAGGCTAGACCTGTATCATACCCTTTTTCCAAAAAAAAAATGCTTTTAATTCGACTTATTTTTTAAAATGAAAGTGGGGTTAAAAAAAATGGGGGTAAATTTTTTATGGGGTGAAAAAAAATTTTTTTGGGGGGGTAAAAAAATTTTTGAGGGGGGGGGGGTAAACATTTTTTGGGGGGGTAACAAAAATTTGTTTGGCGTGAATTTTGGTGTCAATTTTAAAAATCTAGCAAACCTTTTTCCTTTACAAGTTAGATTTTATACCAAACTTCCAGTCCTTTCCGCCCATTTTGAAATTGTTTTTTTTTCACAAATACTTGATTTCGTTTTTTACAGTATTTTTGGGATTAAGTAGTCCTCTGTTTAAATATATGATAAACTGTATAATACATGGCAAAATCCGTATCACATGCCGTATCATCCCTCGACCAATATCATCCCTCGGGCCAGAGGCCCTCGGGCTGATATTGGTAACTCGGGATGATACGACATGTGATACGGATTTTGCCATGTATTATTCCCTATGTATAGAACAGAACATGTGCTGTCTGTTCATTTCTACAAATCAAGAAGAGTTAGAAAATTAAATCAAGGTTCCTTTTTCTAACACTAGATTTTATTTGCTGTCATTCAAAGGTAGACTTTTAACCGGATTCCATTTTTTTTATTCTTCATGATAGAATTTTCGCCCCCTCCTTTTCAGGCGGTTTATCCAAGGACAATAATTAAAATGACATCTTTAAGATTTAGATTATCGTATTATCTACCATAATGGGGGCGCCCAACAACATTAAAGTGACCAATATCTAATGTTCGTAGGTGTATATAGATGTAATATTTCACCAGAATCAAATCTACTTTTAAAACCAGAATGGTGCCTGCCAGTCTCCTTGCCACAATACGGGGGCTGAATATTTCTGACCTTATTCGAGTTTTGGTGATAATCAGTGTCCGTCTTAAGTGGTCTAGAGGTGATTTTGACGGACCATTTAATGTACATCTCCGCAAACAAGGTGTAGATCTTTTACTAAATTATAACCTATTGACAATTCCTGGAATGTTTGCATTTATCATATAATATATATACCGTGTAAATATAGACCGTTTAAATTTATTGCTTAAGTGTAATTTTCATATGGGCAATAATTGAAAATTACACGTTTACTTAGAATAAATCCTTTATGATTATGTATCTTTCTATCGGTGAATTTAACCAGATACTTACCACCAACTTGAGGTGTTATTAGAATACACAATCTCATGTAATACCATATACATGTACGTTCTATATCTTTGAAACGGATATTCCTGTTTTTCATGATTCCAATGTTACAAAGACATTTAGTTTTTCTTCTTATGGTTACATTGACAGGAAGCATTGGCGGATCCAAGGGGGGGGGGGGGGGGGGGGGGGGTCCGGAGGTTAGAACCCCCCTTTTTTCTGGAAAATCATGTATTTTTTAATATTTATTTATTTATTTAAATGCACATTCGTACCCATATACATTAGGGTTGAAGGCATACATGAACAATGACAAAACCATAAAAACAAAACAAAGATTACAAAATGAAAAATCATACAGTTGTTGAGTCCACTCTCCTCAGCGCAAAAGACCTTGTAACGAATGAAGCAGTATATTTCACGATTTGTGGATTTTTTAATGAATATCCTGATGTTTTATTAAGAAATACCCCCAAAATCTCCTTTCATTTCCAATTTGACCCCCCTTTTCTAATTGTCTGGACCCGAGCCTGGGAAGTCTAGTAAAAAACGTATTTATACCTCCATGATTTTACTAAGAATCGAGCTGAAGGGAATAAGGCTTCAAAAAGATCGATAGCACATTTTTTATCTACACAAAATTCAATTTAGTAAACCACATAAGCCCATCAAATCAAACATATAGCCATTTTCAGTTTATTGTGTAATGTGTGCACGTGTTTTTTTTTAAAATGAAAAATCATTAATGGAATATTAAAATATATATACAATCTTGGAAAGCATTATAGCATTGTACCCCTCCAGCCCCCTCCAGCAGAAATGTCTAGTTAGTCCCATATTTTTTTATTCACAGAACTGTATTCGGTTATCAGATTTTTGGTGATTTTGTCGAAATGTTGTAAATTATATTTATAATGACCTTATTTTATTACAAAGAAAATAAAAGGAATTTCTGATTTTATTATTTATCAACAAAATATTTAAAAACGAAAACAAAAACAGAAATAAAGACAAAGCAAAAAACAAAACAAAAAATCAAACAAACTAAAAAGATAAAAACCAAACAAAAAAAAAACAAAAAACAAAAAAAAACAAAAAATAAAAAAAAGGAAACAACCCAGAGTGTATATGAAAATGAAACCAACTTAAAAATGTGTGAAAAAAAACAAGAAAGGACGCAAAACCCTCAAGGATTGATTTTTATTTAGTTCATTGTGTTATTTTTTTCTAAGTTTTCCTTTTTTAGTTGTGTCATGTTTTTTATTATCATTTTTTTCAGTTTTAAAGATCATTTTCCAGTATCAGAGGGAATGTGGATGAATGAAAATTTTAATAGATTGGAAACACATATTGTTGAAAACAAAGGTCATGTGGAAAGGTTTGGCATTTTCCTACAGAACCTGAAGGAAGACATTAAATTTAATGTGAACATTATTTTGCACTAATTCGATTTGAAAACATGTTTATCCACACCCTAAGTAAAACAATTATCATTAATAATTTTCATACTTAATTCTGTTTAATAAATTTTGACATTTGTACAATATTAATAGTACAATTCTAAGGTGTCATTTTTATGGAGACAGAAAATGGCTATTTCTGTCAAAAAGGGAGTCGAAACCATATCAATAGGTAAAAAACTAGCATCTTTCTCGTTAGTTTATGGGTCTAAAAAAGTCATAAACATGCAAAAATAACGTTATAACGGTCTTTTGGCAGATTGGTATTCTTAACTAATTATTCAACGTATCAAGTTGTCAACGTTTTGACGGCGGAATAATCTGACGGAGATGTCATATCTATATAGACGTTAAGTCTCTTTTTCCAGTAAATTAGATCATATTTATTGGTTTGCCCTTAACTAAAAAATGACATTTTAAATATTCAGGTACCGTTTTTCATCATTTTCCGTTTCTTTACATAATGTTGTCTCCTTATAAGAATATGTAATATTGTCAAAATGTACAAGTGAATTTTAATTAATTAATCCATCTCTTAATCAACAATATTGACTATTTGAATATTCATTTTTATAATTTCACTTATCAATTACTGTGAAATAAGACAAATGGTTCGTCGCATTTTATTGCATTTTTTCATATAACATTTTTTTGTATATCGCTGACTTATTTGATATATTATGTTAATTTAAAATGTTTTGGTTTTGGAGAGTATACAAATCCCTGGTTTGCTGAAAAAATTAGTGATATGTTTTCCTTGTATTTATTTTTATCAAACCCCTTGAATTTACTGACCTAAAGTTTGACACTTTTATTCTTCTACTTAGCCCCTAGGGGGTCGAACTATCTTAATTTTATAATCTATTTCTATCAACTATCATTGACTTCTTGATGAAATCTAATGATTTTCTACGATATATCAGCCGTTTAATTCGTCAAATTGTCTGCTATTTATTCGTTTTATTACTTTGAACTAAAGTGAAGACGATACTAAATTATAGAAATAAATCAAACGGAAAAAATATTATATTTTTTCCTCTCTCTGATTCACCAGATACAAGCTTACAATCCGTTCAAAACCCGGCCCAGAGACGAAGACGGTTTAGGCACCATGGAGCAAGTTCAGCATTCAAAAAATTATTATCATTTGATAACATTGGACCTAACGTTGTACAAAAATAATAAAAAACTGAATCGGTTACGAGTTTCAATATTGACAATTTAAAAATAGGGGTAAAAACAAATTTACCGAACAGAGTTGTCAAGAGCCGAATTCCATATGGGAAAAAGACAAATCAGGTGGAAACCACCGGGAAAGTGTCGAAAAAGATATGTTATGATGTACCAGATGTATAAAAAAGATATATTATAAACTAATCGATATATTTTGCAATGCCCAAGTATTCATTTCTCATGATTTGTGAGTAACAATTTGCATAAATTAATCAAATTTAGTATTATAAAAGAAGTCGGACAGTTCAACCTCTTGCAAATTCCCCTATTGACCATTAACGCAGCATCTATCTACCGATTCAGTTAAATTGTGGTTGAGTTTATTTGCCTTGTGTATTTCTGAGGTAAATAAATACACTTTTACAGTAACTAAAAAATCTAAACTATTTACTCCAAAATGACCATTTGCAAGTTTCATTACCATCAAACCAATCCCTTCTGATAATAGTAAATAATGCAATTCTTATTGTGTCCAATGCATGCTTATCATAAAGGCTTCTTATTTAGCACCGAAAAGTGACAGAAGTTGTAATGCTCATGACATTACACACTGATGCACACATTTTACACGAATTTTTCTACTTTTAGCTTATCCTATTCATACCGCTTTTGTACCTCTTACATCACGTCGAGTTGTAACGAGCTAGTAATAGATAATCATTGGCACAAGTAAAAGTAGAAAAGACGTTAATAACTTAAGATACGAACTTTGATAGCGTGATAAGATCGGTATGACCGGCGATTACGCCGTTTTCCCAATCTGGACCGTCTCGGATTAATGCGATATAATGACAAGCGACAGAGATAGATAATTAGCGGTACCAGCATGTCTTCTGCTGTGTAGAGCTAACATGAACCGATTCAAAGCTCGTCAGCTTCAACAAGGAAAATGCCAGAATTAATGCGGCTAGTGGCAATTTGGACAATTTCATCGTACATTTATGTCGCCAGAATCATGCAAAGAAAAGAGTAAATGCTATTTATTGGATTATTATAATAAGATGTCTGGTTAATTTCAGAGTTGATATCAGAGCAGGAAATCCTACCCTAAATTACCTCCCTTGTCAAAACAAGACCTATCAAACACAGTCAAACGATGCATTTGATGATTATTAATGATCTTATTCTGTGTGCACCATTCTCTTGCTGTGTTGATAGCGAACCCTACATTATTGTCGTGCAGTGAACGAAAAATTGTACACATTTCATGTTGCAACTGTCAACTTCATTCTAGGATGGTGGCGTTATCTTGTCTCCATCAAAGATTTTGAAAGTATTTAAAAAACAAAAGGCCGATGTGATAGAAAAACGATCACTGGGATAATGCTTTGATCGGCATCTATTAATGAATTATGTTGAAACTTTACTGTATAGAAGCGTCCATTGTAGAAGTCCTCATCATGTCTTCAAGATGAAGAACGAAATAAAAGCCCAATTCCAATGCTGCATGTTAACCGTGTAGTATCATTCATGATTTTGTCTCGTGATCATTAAATCCATATTTTACTTCATTTTAATGGTTTTAAAAAAGGTAGATGCAAAATTCTTATCTGCAGGAAGGATAAGCTTTCACACTTTGGCTTATCACTGATGTATATGGTGCAGCATTTTAAATTCATTTTTGAATATCTCTCTTTCTTCAAAGGACAGAATCACTTAAGTGGAACGCCATTTGCAAAAATTTGTTTTTTTTTCTTGACTGTCAAGCGTCAACGAAATTAGAAAATTAGAGAGCATTGAGATGGGATGAATTTAAGTTTCGTTGTTTATTTGTTGATTTCAATCTGAAATCATGTTGCATAACAGCATTTTTTCAACAAAATTCGTACTAGTATGTTATTTTTTTAAATAAAGTTTTCCGACGCATTCTTAAAATTGGCGAACTGAAAAATTTAATATGAGTGTGATTAGATAAAAAAGCAGATGTATCTCACTATCCATAAGCGTTTAAACAGGAAGTGACATTACAACCACGACAATGTTATGGTTGCAGATGTGCATGGTGCATGATCAAACTGCATACGGAACATTACAACTCTTTGTAAGTTGTGTTTAATTTTCTGCCTTCTTTTATTTTTCATGACCTCAAACAAATTTCATACACGTGCTTTATGGCGTATTTTTATACAATTTGCCCCGAAATCCACCTTTGAATTTTACAAAAGGACACCAAGTGCAATAGTAATCACAATACACGTTTGAAGATCACAGAATTAAACTGATTCTCAACTTTGCATGTTGTGTACTCGGTACACTATATGTATACATTGTGATCTTTATGATCTTTAAGACAGCTTTTAGCTGAAGTTGTGAAGATTTATACTTCACTAGTATTTTACAATTCGTGTTTTCTTTTCATGTCAGAAGTAAAAACACAAATTACTAGTATTATTATGAGGAAATATCCGTGAAATTATAATCAAAGTTTATAAAATGACAGTAAACATGTATTAGAACTTGTTATTGAGCTAAAACTGCCATGGATCAAAGCAACGAAGTGTGACTTCGTATAAAAACTACATGAAAAAGCAATATACAAAACACTTGTTCCTGTGTAGTTTTAACTGACTGAGGAACAATCTGATACGTTACAAGAGATATAACAAATTACCACAAACGAAAGTAGACAAAATGAAACGCTAGAGATCGTTGTTTAATGACAACAAAACAAGAATGACCCACCAATGACCTTGCGACGTCTGTACGTACAATCCGGTGTACATCGTCTGGGCCATGAAAAACACCAGACTGTTGGATTGTCTTCTACGGAGAAAGTTTAAAATTGGTCGGTCCTATCCTTTGCAAGAAATGGAAAGAATTGCATTACAAACAAAAGGCTCTCAAGACCCTGTATCGCTCACCTGGGCCATGGCTGACACAATAAGTCGAAATAGTCCCAATGTTTAAGGGTCTCATTTTCAAGTTTGTTGATAGACATTGATGTTATATGATCCAAAATTAAATTGTGTTCCCCATTGGCAGCTATTTTTGATGGGGCCTAGACCGACTGTCAGCTTTCTTGAAGAAGACCATCTAAGGATCATTGTGCCCACTTTGGTTCCAATTGGCCTATAGTATTTTCAGAGATCTTTGAATGATTTCCCATGGGGTCCAAGGTAAACAATGTTCCCCGCTGACTGCCATCTTTGATGCTATGCGGACATATTTTATGAAGGGGACCAAGTAAGGACCATTGTGATCAAGTATGATGGACTTGCCAAACACATTTTTTTCAGGATCATTGTGACTAAGGTTGGTTCCAATTAGCCCAGTATTTTCAGAGGGGAAGATTTTTGCAATATTGTCTAATTTTCGACAAAGTTACCCGCTGGCGGCGATCTTGAATGAAGTGCGGACTTGCCGGACACAATTTTTAAACGGGACTACCCAAGGACTATTGTGACCAAGTTTGGTTCGAATTGTCTCATTGGTTTCATAGAAGATCATTGAATGCTTTCCATTAGGGTTGATTGTTAAAACCGCGTTCCCTACTGGGGGCCATCTTGGATATGATACAGACTTGCCAGACATTTTTTTTTGTAAAAGGACCACCTAAGGACAATTTTGACCAAGTTTGGTTCTAATTGGCCAGTAGTTTCAGAGGAGAAGATCTTTGAATATAGGGTCCATTTTTCGACAAAGATCCCACTGGCGGCCATCTTGGATGGCGTATTGACTTGCCGGACACATTTTTTAAGGGAACCTCCTAAGGACTATTGTGACCAAGTTTTGTTCCAAGTGGCCCAGCGGTTTCAGAGAAGAAGATGTTTGAATGATAAACTTACAATGGACAGACGGCAGACACAGTGTAGGCAAAGACTCACCATTGTATAGCTTGGTCATATATAAAGTAAATGCATGCTATAAACCCAAGATGCTTTTCATATTATCCCCTGGAGAAGATATTTGCATGGTAGGCAATAAATAAACATTGTTGGACACAATATACATTCATATACAAAATTTATTAAGATGTGAAATAAGTAAATATTTTGGAAGTATTTTTGCAAAAAATTGTAAAAATTTGTACAAAAACACCTTTTTTGCTCTTGATTATGTAACAAATAATTGTTTTAATTAAAGTTATAGCAGGGAACTTCTCTAAATCTAAAAAGAGGAAAGTAAACCAAAGAAGATTTGAAAATAAAATTTAAAGGGAAATAACCAATAAGCTATATGGCATTGAAAAAAAAATTGTGAAAAACAGTCAGTAACTTCTACAAAGGCATTTGGATTTTCTTCAAAATTTCAGAGAATGTAGATCTTGATATGCTGAATATTTTTTCCAATTTTTGAAATAAAAATAAGAAATGCATAAATTTTGAAAATTTTACGGAAAAAGGGCTGTAACTCTGAGACGGGTTTTCCGATTTTCTTCAAAACTGCAGGACAGATAGATCTTGCCATTCTGAACAATTTTACTTCATGTCAGATTTTTTATATCTGCAACGGTTTTTGAGTTATTTGCCAAAAAAAAAAAGCCATGATGTAGGTCCTCGGACTAACCGAAGAAACTTTTTAAACTACATGCCCTGGTGATGACCCAGGCCAAGTTTGGATTAAATTGGCCAAGTGGTTTCAGAGCAGAAGATTTTTGAAAAAAAAGTTTACGACGGACGGACGAACGACGGACGCCAAGTGATGGCAAAAACTCACCTTGGCATAGCCAGGTGAGCTAAAAACAGGATAACAGTTAACACCTACAATGACCGGGAACTTCAATCACATGCCACAATCACAAGCGAACTGCACTAGGAAAACAATAATGAAGACAAGAGACAAACATAAATAACGACAGGAGCTCGGTATAGACGGACCTGGTACCGGCACTAGCAAAAGCCAGTGGTAGGGTTAAACCGGTTTATGGGTACCCAAACCTCCACCTTCTCTATCCCGTTTCCCTATAGTATAATAAACATGCGAATAAAACCCAATATAGGTAGACTACTAACTCAAAGACCACTATCTTGGAAAAGAAAAGCATATTACAACGTAATTTAGAAAGATGGGTCAAAGCCAGTGGTAGGGTTAAACCGGTTTATGGGCACCTAAACCTCCACCTTCTCTATCCCGTTTCCCTATAGTAAAAAAACACGCGAATAAACCCCAACACGGGTAGACTACTAACTCAATGACCACTATATGGGAATAGAAAAGCATATGACAACGTAATTTATAAAGTGCATCATTTTCTTTTGTATAGTGCTTAACAAACACACAGAAATGTAAACGTTCAGATTTTCACTTTCAATTTCATTAAAAGGCAGTACTGAATATCATTACATCCTAGGACATTACGATATTGCATATCATCCACACACACATGTATATAATCCCAGTTTAATGCTATGTTAGATATTCTGAAATGAACATATGAACATTTTTAATAACAAATTTGCGTAAAATGCTTTGTCATTGTTTAAAATGATATACAAGAGGCCTACAAGTGGTAGAGAATGTAGTAGTATGCAGCAATGCACAGTCAACAACAAAGAAATGTACAGAACTGCGCAAGTGTGTCACAAATATACACACCGTATTAACGAATCAAATTTCAAGTTTGCCCATATTTAAATATTCTCTACACAGAATCATTATTGGTGCATAGCCAGAAATCAGCATTGGTTTATAATTGTTGGATCCAATTCGGGTATTTTAATCCTATATTTATTTGAGATTTTTTAATTTGAGTTTGTTTAAGCAGGCAAACATCAGATGGATCTTAAAAAATCGAATAAGGGCACTCATTATATCGAATTCATTTCTTAGAAATTTTGCTGATCGAGTATTCCATGCAGACACAGTGAAGATTCCTATTAGTTATCATGAAAATATGTATTGGTGACATATCTTTATATGCATACTGATATATGGATTTATGATCTATGGATTTATGATCTATAGGGTTCACAGAAAATCATATGAAACAGGAAATGTCGTTTTACAAATATGACGTGAAGGAAACTGTGCTGCAAATTTTTTTGAGCTGATCAGAGTGTTTGCTAATTGTGATTTATTGTCTATTTTAGTGAAATATATGCTTTCAGAAACTTAGTAGTAAGTCTTCCACGGAAGACATGTGTCGCCTGCGTAATAACACTAAAAGTAAGTTACGCCAAACAGGAAGTGGGCATGCAAGAGATTCCAGACCCACTTACACATTATAGTTCTCCATACTGATACTCCATGCCAAATTGCAGAAGGCAGGGATATGTGGAGTCTGAGAAAAACGTGACAGAAATTTTGAAGACTCGAAAAATATTCTAAGTTCGGTCAAACAGGAAGTGGGCATGCCAGAGATTCAAAACTCTATTACATGGTATAGGTCCCCATACTGATACTCCATGCTAAATTACAGAAGGCTGGGAATTGTGGTTCCTGAGTAAAATGTGACAAAAAATTTTTGTGACACCAATCGACAAAAAAATTCTAAGTTCCGTCAAACAGGAAGTGGCAATGCAAGAGATCCCAAACTTTGATACACGGTATAGGTCCCCATACTGATACTCCATACTGAATTGTAGAAGGCTGGGATCTGCAGTTCCTGAGAAAAATGTGACAGAAATTTTCAAGACGCAAAAAATATTAAGTTCCGTCAAACAGGGAGAGGGCATGCGAGAGATCCAAAACTCTATCACATGGTATAGGTCCCCATACTGATACTCCATGCTTAACTGCAGAAAGCTCGGATACATAGTTCCTGAGAAAACTGTGACAGAAATTTTTGTGACGCCGACGACGACGACGCAAGACGACAGATAGTGATCCCTATATGTCGCCACTACGTGAACGCAGGCGACACAATAACCAGCGTATGGACCATGGACGTTTTGAGTAAATTTTCAAAATATGCACAAACATTTTTTCGCGCCATAAATATACACTTGATCATAAATATGGAATATTCGTATTTTCTGAGCCAAAATTTGAAGTTTGGAAGCACTATGCTCAAAAGTGTGTGGATGAAAGTATAATATTTTGCTTTAAACATTGTTTTCTAACTGTGAAGTACGAAAGTCTCGGATTCTACGAATCTGTCAGACCACTCCATCAACCTGTTCTGAAATCCACTTTTTGGTGAAAATTTGACATTTTTTAAATCAAATTTTAGGTGTACAAACATTTCTTAAAAATTCAATTTTCGTTGTCCATCGTGTACAAGAATGATTTAAGTGATAATTTTCAGCGATGTTTGAAGGATAATTTGAATTACAGCCCTTAAATATATATCTCAGACATTCTCAACAAAAATATACCTTAAATTATGACCAAGAGTATATACTGTAAGATATCAACTTGCATATACGCGTTGGCAAAAAGGACATTTTACTTGTAATGCATATAGCAGTATTGTCTGATGATTATCCCTCACTTATTGATGAGACCATGGAGGTATTATATTGACAATATAATACCTCCATGATGAGACAAACGGCTAGTATGGGCACTGGTAATTTAAACGTATATACAGGAGAAAGAGTACGCGCTACAAGGACTTTAATACAATGTATCAAAATACTTATAATAACACTATTGAAATATATTTTGTTTTCACAACTGCTAGAAAGAATGGGGACTAACAACTTTTTGTTTCTTGGGTTCAGATTTGTTATGATCTTTTTTGCTCAAGGTGGTTCGGGGGTATAAGCAAAATCCATCAGAAATTTTCAATAGTTTGCAGAATCAAACTAAACAAATGAACTTCAAAAACAAAATAAAAATTGGGGGTCACGGACCATATATGCGCATAATTTTTCACCGAAAATCGGGATTTTTTAGTTAATGTTAAGGAAAATTATCATTTTTTAAAAATTATTCAAGTTACATCCATGAGAATTTTGAATAATTTTATATATTGCTAGCTCCTGTATTGAACTATCTAAAAACAAAAAGAAAAATGGGGGTCACGGAACTTATTATGTAATTATTTCACAAAATCGAAATTTTCGAAGTGATTTCTTTGTAAGCATGAAACATGAAATTAAAATGGCGGAATACTACCGAACCACCTTAAAATACAAAAAATACCGAAGTTGAATATAAAACAGTAAATTTCGTTATGCTGTACACGTGTTTCAAGGAGTAACCTCTCATATCAAATAATATGGAGAGCTGTAATCCAAAAGTTGTAATAAAAGAAGTTCTCATTACCAAATAAATCGAAACAGGAAACCAAATCCAGTACCAAGGACATCTACCGAGTGCTATACACGGAAAGAAGCCTCGGTATTTTTAAGGGGTTTGAATTTTGATAAAAGCAGTAAATTTCTATAACACGCAAGGTTAAATTTTCATGTCAGACAAGTCTGACTATCGGGCTGGTGAATACCCTCGGGGACCTCTGGTCCACCAGCAGTGGCATCGGCCCAATGGTTCAAAATACAAAAAATACCGAAGTTGCATATAAAACAGTAAATTTCGTTATGCTGTACAAGTGTTTCAAGGAGTAACCTCTCATCAGCAGCATTAAAATCAAATAATATGGAAAGCCGTAATCCAAAAGTTAAAAGTTATTTATATAGTCGAATGAAAAACAAGGAAACAAGTGGGAAACTGATGAATTTGACATTGTTGGCAAAACGATGCTTGTGTGGTATCTGATATTACAGTATCTGTATTATTCCATCCAATAACATGTAATGAATTTAGTACGATATGTGTTATAAGAATAAAGTCGCTTATTGTTTTAGAATTTACTCACTGGAATTTGTAAAAAAAGGAAAAAAATCTTGTGGAGACACTCAGTGTCCTTTCTTTAAGTTTTTGAATATTGGAAGTTTATCTAGTTTTCCGCATGCAGTCTATTGGTTTACAAATATTGAAAATTATCTCTATTGGTGACTTGCATCTTTACATATGAACACAGAAATTGTATTTACAGATTTTACAGAATTTACTGTTTTTTATGCAACTTCGGTATTATTTGTATTTACAATTGGGTTCACAGAAAGTCAAAGACATGTAACAGAAAGCTGTTTTCCAAAAAAAAAAAAAAAAAAAAAAAAAAAGAATTAAAGAAAGCTGCGTTTGTCTAACGAACTCAGAAATGAATGACATGTTGAGTGATCAAAACTAAAAAATCGACGAGACTGTTACAAAAAAGCTTACGATAAACATGGACTCAAAGAACAAAAATACTGTGTTTTGAATACATCAGATATTCAAGTATTTGTTGATATTGTATATACATATTATTTTAATATTAATAATTGATAAAAGTGACAACAAAAGTCAGAATAAATTACAAGGAGAACCCAGTAAGGAAAGTCCGTATAACATATGCCAGAATCAAGAAAGAACAACACAGAATAATTTTGGCAAGCCGTCATATTCCCGATTTGGAATGAGCATTTATTTATAATAAAATGGTGGGTTAAACCAGGTTTAGTGGTGCATTAACCTCCCGCTTATATGACGACTAACTATATCTTCTGTGTGCCCAGATTGTTTTAAATGTCAAAGCCAAAATATTGTTAAAACATTGCATTTTTCACACAGGTGAAATGTTTTTGTCGTTCGATGTACAAGCATTGTCTCATGATACAGGTAAAATGTTTTGTCGTTAGGTGCACAAATCACACCAAAGTGGTATAAAGACAAACCCCAAAGAAGAAGCCAAAACTTAAACAAAACCGTCTTCAATAAAATGATAAAGGATATTGGGTAAATGCACATTAGACAGAGTCTCAACAAACACGGGGAAAACAAGCAATGGAACAACGCTTACATTGTTGTTCTTCATCTTGAAGGCACACTGAGGCCTTCAACAGTTATTTACATACATGTAAATAGCATCATTAGAAAGGTATACTTTTAAATGAAGACTTATGATGTACTTGTGCTTGAGGGAATTTTCATATTAATCATAGGAGCAGGGTGGCCGAGTGGTTAAGGCGCTGGACTTCACGAGGCCTGACACCGCTGTGAGGGTTCGATCCTCACATGTGTCATTGGTGCCAGCTACCTACCCTAGCTCGAGGGTTTCACCGATTTTTCGCAATGGAATATCGGGCTTTCCTCCCTCACAAAACCTGGCGACCGTGCGAGAACGGCATCAGTGCCAACAGGTTGAAAAATCTCGCCGTCGGTTAAAAAGCTCGTATAGAGCTTGTGTTAATTGTTAAGTTGTGTTCACCGACGTTAAATAAAACTTACCTTTACCTTTACCTTTATTAATGCACTTTCATCATATTAATGCACTATCATACTTTCAAATTTTGGCATTTTTATTTTTTTTTATATAATATCACGATCAAATGGTTATTCTGACCACCTGTTTATTGAGCCCACATCTAATGATTTAGCGCATTACTTTTCCGAAAATTTTTCAAATGTTAATTATTACGTTTCCGAAAATTCACCTGGTTCATAAGGTAGCTTTTTCAATATAAGAAAGATGTTTGACAAAGAAACATCTCCAATTTTATGCAGCAACGGTACTGGCTGGACCAATATAATGGGATACCTCTCTTATTATAAATTAAGTGATAAATCCAGTAAAAATTTTGAATATGTTGAATTTAAAATTTAACCCATTAAAAAATAAACATAAATGTCACAGATGCACAACTTTTAAGGTTCTGTGAAAAAGTACCAAAACAATACATGTTTGTGGCCTATAAAAGCACGTGTTACTCTTAATTATTGTACTTGATACCTTAATGTAATAAGTCCAAATAGTACATCAAATCAACAAAGTTGCAGATTTAAAAAAGAATTGTAAACGTTCAGATTTATTGGATCATACAGTGGTCTTCCTTATTTATTATCTATCTTTTATTGTAAATTGCTTCAAATTTTAAAATATTATACTATAACTAAATATTTTTAAATTGGCAAGATATTTCTTTTGCGGAAAAGTGCGGTGATTTTTTTCTGGAAAAGTAATATATATTTTTTCCGGAAAGGTAAACATTTTTTTCCGGAAACGTAATGCTAATTTGCGGAAATGTAAAACGACGAATGATTTAACTATGCCAAGTTTTCTTACTTTTGACTCGATGAGTGCCCTTTGGTTTTGCGGGGGGTATTAGTTCCCAATTAAAAAAAAACAATATTTCCAAATAAAAATGCACACCAGGCAAATTGAATGAAGTACCTCAAGTGCCTCAAAATTCTCTTGTATGTTGTCATTGTG
Source organism: Modiolus philippinarum (assembly GCA_002080025.1). NCBI lineage: Eukaryota > Metazoa > Mollusca > Bivalvia > Mytilida > Modiolidae > Modiolus > Modiolus philippinarum. Next base: position 92,229 of record MJUU01016184.1, on the reverse strand, counting down.
TCCTGTCAGTCTGTTTGTCGGGTAACGTATGACAGGGATATTATAAGAACACTTTACCAGTGAATTTTACGTTTGTTGACAATCCGCATGGGTAATCGGAAGAGCATAAATGTAGCGTTGATAGACCAATACCAATGAATTTCGCTCAAACCAATGCCGGGGACCGAGGTGCACTTACCATTAGGTATGAGAAAAACTCAATGCTGAAGCCCAATGGTGACTTCAAGATGAAGAACAACAATAAAAGAGGTGTTCCGTTGCTTTGTGTAGAGAATTTGTCTCATGTGCATTTACTTCACCCTTTGATTGCTTATTTGTTCCATTATATTTTTACAAATTAAGTTGGGATGATATTTTAGTAATTAGAAATCTACCAAACTTCCGAAAAAGTAAAAACAATGATCATTTCAAACTAATTTTAGCAAAATGGAAAGATTATTTCCGTGTTTGTTGGATACATAGATTTTATTATCAAATAAAGTTTCTAGCTATATATTTGTAAAATAAGTTTCAATACTAAACGTGAAAATATAAAAATTGATAGGTGAAAAGATCGACTACGATATGACACATTCATAAATATTTTTGAACAGTTAAATACAATAGATACACAGCAATGTAACGGACAAATGATTGACGTCAAATCAATTTGAAAAGACAAAACGACACATCAACAATGTTTTTCTATTCATTATCTGGCACCGAATAGGATAATTTATATATTGTTTCAAACAAAACTCTAATCTTGTCAAACAGCTATACCTCTTATCAAATTATTTTTAATCCTCCAGTTCATACCAGTGTCCTTTCACTATGCCCTTTTGACCTTGTATTTAACTTCCGAATATAGTTGTCGGACGTTACAGATTTTCTATACTTTGATTGGTCAATTTTGGAAATATTGATCCCTGCCTGAAGAGACTGGCGTCTTAACTGTAAAATAGTAGATACTTTCGGAATCTGCGAATCCTTCAAAGGATCTGTCGTCTTACAATGAGACTAACATTGTTCGAAAATTTGTTCAGTTTGTCAAACGAGGTTGTTTTAAGTTTTTCACCATAGACAGTACGTCTGCCTTTTGTGTACTTTTGGCATATTTTGAATCTATATATCATAAAGATGTTTTACTTTAAAGATTTAAAATAGATTTAATATCAATCACTATAAAAACCGTATACCAAGAAAATGTTTTATAACTAGGGGAAAACGTCAGCAACAAATATTTCAGAGGAAAAGTATAATATCATTCAATTTTCAACTCAATTACCTGAAAAACGCCCTTGTACGAGTTGACTGCCATTAAGGAAACTTTATACGCTACTTCATTTGGACTTCTTGAGTTGTTTTAGCCAACATAATAATAATTCGTATGTTATAAGTATTTGTATACGTAACAATAAGTTATTCTCAGTAGTTTTCATTGAAGATGTCTTGTTTATTTCGAATTAAGTGTTTTGTTTACAATTTTTTCTTCTTTTTGTTCATATAAACACAATTCAAATGACTATTTGTCAGTATTTCAGAGACGGTTAAAGCTAACACAGGGGGATTTGGGCTGCACATGGTTAGACAGGCTGTGATTGATAAGATCCTAGTATTCATAATTCTCACTACCTGTTTAAAGTGCCCACATCTCACTATTTTATTACAATCGACTTGATGAGTGCCCTGTGTTTGTCTATATGTTTTAATCGTCCACTAACTTAAGACACTAGTGCTTTTGTCGGACAACGGATGACAGTGATTGTAAGAGCACTTTGCCAGTTTAATTAATGTTTGTTGACAATTCCACATCCATGACCAGAAAAGACATGGATGTAGCGTTGTTCGACATTTAGCAAAGAATTCCACTCAAACTGGTGCTAGGGGCCGTTTTGAACTTACTTTGAGGTATGAGCAAAGCTCATTGTTGAGGGCCTCATGGTGACTTCAAGATGAGGAACAACAATAAAAGCGTTGTTCCTTTGCTTGTTTTTACCATGTGTTTGTAGAGACTTTGTCTCATGTGCATTTACTCCATATCCTTTCATTCATTATTCTCAGAAACATTAAAACATTTAGCAATAACAAATGAGAATCGTTATTTCGAGTATCATAGTGCAAAACGGGCATAATTTGGAAAATATTCTATGGAAGGATATCAATACGAAAATCATACGCTTACACTGAGTGTTTGATTGACGAAGTAAGAAGCATGGTCTAGATAAAAAAATAAAATTCGATTTACATGGGAGTAGAAACGCCTTGATAGCGGTTGTTCCTTTTTATCTCAATATAAAACAAACTTTGATGAGATATATATTTTATGAGAAAGGCTTATTGTGAGGTACGAGCAAAGCTCATTGTTGAAGGCCTCATGGTGACTTCAAGATGAACAACAAGAAAAGAGTTGTTCTATTTCTTGTTTTATCACCTATTTGTAGAGACTGTCTCGTGTGCATTTACTCCATATCCCTTCATTGATTATTTTAGATTGATTTTCCGAGAGGTGCTGTATCAAATGCCCCAGTTTTGTTGCGTTGTACTCACAAAAGTATTAATACGGACTTATATCAACCCTAGCAACTTTTTTTTTAGAATTTCGGCTCTTGATAAACCTGTTCGGTAATTTTGTTATACCATTATTGAGTATGAAAAAGAAAGGAAATGGGGTAATTGTCAAGGAGACAACATCCCATATCCAGGTTAAAACGACTCAAAACAAAACATCTTAAAGATAATTTATTTTTGTATCGAAAGTTCAAAAATTCTTATCGTGTAAGACTATCTTTTATTTTAATTGATGAGTTAATAATTCTGATAAATATATACAGTGTATATTTCTTTTTCAGAGATGTGTAACTGACAAGTACTTCCTTCGCTGCTGAATGGTTATCAAGTGCGTTAATTGGTGTTTTCCAATAAATCTACGAATTTACAAACATGTACTTAACATATTTCAGCCCACAAAACAATTCCTGATGTCGCCAAAGAAATGATATTTTTGTTTGTGCACTATATTACTTTTAAAAGTAGTCTTTCCTCATCGCGCGAAGCCATAAATTTTTCAAACATGGTAAAACACTGGCGGAGGAATTTTAAAAAGATGTAATAATATCGGGTGTGAATGTACCAGATGATCGGCGCCGAGAGTAGCAGACGTCAAAAGCCCCGGATTAAAACTTCATGATCGGTTTGTTGAGATTGACATGAGATTTGATAAAAGTTAAAGGGAAATTGTTAATTCATCTCAATTTGATTAGAATGATTAACGAAAATGCCACTTGGTGAAGGTAACAACCGACAAATGTTTAAACAAGGACAGGTTCCATTCAACGTGCTTATTGCTTCACTAGATTTTTCAATGATTTGATTTTTTAGCGTTTCTGTAAGTTCTCATAGATAAGACTCAAAATTAAATTTTGTATCAGAATTTATCGTCATATAAATTGAAGTACTTCTGTAATGTAATGGTGCTTTCCCAAATAAAAGATATATTAGTCTTAATACAACTGAAGATATTGGCAAGTTTACAAAGTGTTATTTCACAACGAATCCTTCCTAGCAGAACCGAAGTATAGACAAATACCAAACACTTTTTGCAAAAAGCATTGTAGTAGGACATGGAATTTTAGAAAAGTCAAATACCAAGCATACTTGATGCATTTTGTTGTTTTTTTTGGGGGGGGTTCTTTGTTTTGTTTTGATTTTTTTTTGTTTTTTGTTTTTGTTTTGTTTTGTTTTGTTTTTTTTTTTTGTTTTTTTTGTTTTTTGTTTTTTTGTTTAAGATAACCTGTAAATTAATAGGAAAAACAAACAAACTAGACAGGGAGGATATCTATACCAACGCAAACCAAAGCAATATATCTTCAACTGCCGTCCTGTACAAATACAAACTGTCAAATTATTACGATAAGTAAAGCAGCGATGAGCAAGCCATTTCAGAACAAAGTAATTGTAGCAGGTATTTATACAAGGCCGAACAAAAAGGGACGGAGACAAATAATTGGTCTGGACTGAAGAAACATAAGTTGTCGAAATGGCCATTAGCAAAACTAAATTTACCGGAACTTCAGTATTTAGTATCTATTAGTATTAGTGCTGCAAAACAAAACTGACTACAAAATATAGAAAATAGGGGTAATAACAAAATTACCGAACAGAGTTGTCAAGAGCCGAAGTCCATGAGACAAAAAGATAAACCAGGTGGAAACCATCGGAAAAATTAGCGACCCCCATGATCCTGACTTGGTACAGGTATTTCAAAAGAAATGGTGGGATAAACCGTTTTTATGGAAACAGCAGTTAAAATTAACGTTCTCGAGATATACCAGTAAATGTGGTGCTAGACTTAGTTTCAAAGACTATTGCTAGGAAAGAAAGTAAATGAAAAACATTGGTCGCAAAGTGTTACTAAACATTCTATAGATTCTGAAAAAAGGAAATATACAAAAATGGTCACAAACGTATTGCTGTTAATAGATTACAACCGACAACCCATGTCTCCTCGGTGCAGATCAAATCAAAACATTTGGAAGACCGTAACAGCTGGTAAGAGAACAAATAACAAATAGGATATAACTGGAAAACCAGCTAAGAACAGAGCTTTGGAAGAGGAATATACTCATTGATTTTAAACAGAATTTGAAAAAAATAGATATTGCAAGTTCAAAATAAAATATGTTTTTTGGCCAGATCTAAAAGTACTGATGTTGATGAATATCTTAGGAGTCGAGAATACTAATGATAAAACACAAATTTTAACAATTCCTTACAATAAGATGAAAATAGTGTTGAACGGCATCTATCATATGACTAGCTAAAAGTAGTCGGGCATTTGAACTTGCTGTGAGACATAATTAATTACTCTTCTTTGAAAGCCACACGTTTGATGAAAAAAAATCACGATAAACGTTCAGTTTCTCCGTTTAGCCACTTATTGACTCACGTGCATTTTACGATGTCATTTCATCTTTGGTCTTTCGAGTGTTTTACAGATTTGATATCCTCATATTTATTTTCTCTTACAGATTATGCCAAGTTGACAGAAGAGCCAATGATAACAGAATTACTAGACTACATCATACCGTCCACTCTGGTAAGAGATACGAGTTGTTTGTTGTATGTCTATACAAATACAGGGTAAAATCAAGCAATTGAGCAACGCTTTTATTGTTCTTTATCTTGAAGTAACAATGAGGCCTTCAACAATGAGCTTCTCTCATAGTAAGTTCAAAACGACCCTTTGTACCAGTCCTAGTGGAATTCATTGCTAAATGTCGAACAACGCTTCATCCATGCTGTTTACTCATGGTTACAGAAACGTCAACAAGCATTAAATTCGGTCGCAATCGATGATTTTTATAGTATGAACAGCTAAAACCGATTGGAATCGATCGCGATCGATTCAAATATAGTAAGTGTGAACAGGGTCTTAGATTTCTGTTCGACATAACAGTCAATTTTGAGAAATCTTTCTGATTTGATTGTGTTTAATCAGTTCATATTTATCACAACCAAAAGTCACAGAAGAAGATATTAATGAATAAATAAAAAAATACGGAACTTACTGTGAATTTATTCTCTGCATATTGTCATTTTGGCAACTTTCGTTTTTTCAGTTATTTGGAAACGATAAAATATGGTGATATGAAAAAAGACCCCCCCCCAAAATACTTCCCTATAGAAGTCTGCTGTAGAGGTCAACAGATTCTATTTTTAGCTCACCTGGCCAAAGGCCATGTGAGCTTTTGCTATCACTTGGCGTCCGTCGTCCGTCGTCGTCCGTAAACTTTTCATATTTTTGCTATCTCCTCTGAAACCACTGGACCAATTTTAACCAAACTTTACAGGAATGATGTATAATAGGTCCTTCACAAAGATTGCCGAAATTTTTCTGATCCGCCAAAAAAACATGGCCGCCAGCGCATAACATAGTTTAACATGGGACCCTATGGGAAAAGCATATATTTGCTATCTCCTCTGAAGCAAATGGAACCAAACTTTACAGGAATGATGTATGGAAGGTCCTTTACTTAATTTGCCGAAATTTTTTCGATCCGTGAAAAAACATGGCCGCCAGCGCAGAACATAGTTTAACATGGGACCCTATGGGAAAAGCATATATTTGCTATCTCCTCTGAAGCTACTGAAGCAAATTGAACCAAACTTTACAGGAATGGTGTATGGAAGGACCTTTACTTAGTTTGCCGAAATTTTTTCGATCCGTGAAAAAACATAGCCGCCAGCGCAGAACATAATTTAACATGGAACCCTATGGGAAAAGCAAATATTTGCTATCTCCTCTGAAGTTACTGAAGCACATGGAACCAAACTTTACAGGAATGATGTATGGAAGGTCTTTTATGTAGATTGCTGAATTTTTTCCAATTCCCTTAAAACATGGCTGCCAGCGCAGAACATAGTCTAACATGGGACCCTATGGGAAAAGCATATATTTGCTATCTCCTCTGACGCTACTGAAGCAAATTCAACCAATCTTTACAGTAAGGATGTATGGAAGGTACTTGGATCTGACAAAAAAGATGGCCTCCAGTGCAGAACATAGTTTAACATTGGAGCCAGGAATGAGATAATCATCCTTATAATCATCATCTCTGAAATGTACATGATCTATAGAAGGTCCTTTGCAAAAATTATTCATTTCAATAGGATCAGACAAAAAACATGGGTGCTAATGAAGAACATAGCTAAACATTTGACCCCATTGGTAAGAAAACATCTTTTTTAGTCATGTATGGCGTAGAAGCATTTTGCCAGGTGAGCGATACAGGGTCAGTCTCTGAGCCTCTAGTTCAGATTGCTATATGTTTTCGTCCCATAGGTAAGCAATATTCTGCAGTATTTTCCACAATACGGAAGAACGAGGAATAAATGGAATGCATAAACCCTTTGACAAAATGGAAATGAGAACGGATAATAAAGTATGGGAACCACAATAAGTTGAAATCCTGCATATTCGTGGAAACTGTCGGGTGATTGAGAAACACACTGAGTATCGGTACTAAAAAAGAAATCAGTGAAAAAGTGAACAGCTCACTATCACAAAAAGGTTTGTCTACATGTACTGGTACAGTCTTGACCCACTATTATAATCAATGAATTTAGGAAAGTGAAAACAAATCTTGTTTTTTATACCAAGTATAAGGATATTTTCAAGCATTGTAATCCGTTTTAAGATATAACTTAGTATGTGTTTTTAAAGAATGAAGTGAAAGGTGGTAACATTGGCAAACAAATATAAAAGCTATAAGCCAAATGTATCGTTAGAAAGTTCAAAGGCAAAAAATATATAGAATAGAAAGAGAAACATGACACGAACAAGCAATATCAGTGTAAACTTAGCCTTAATACTTTCGGTTTCTACAAGACAGTATAGATGTAATTTGACTAAATTTGCACTGTTCACGGTTTTCAGCCAGCCTGGGTCTAAGCTTCTGAAATGAAGAATAGAAGTTACCATTTTTTCCAAATGTATGCCTCTTTAAAAGATTCGGAAAATAAAATTCTGATTACAGAAAACTAAACTGGCATTTTCTATTGAAATATATACAAGCATTATGCATCTTCAATACAGAACTAAAAGACTGAAATGACATTAATTTTGGACAGGGAATAAAGCTTATACATTGTGTTAAGAAAAGATGTAAAACATGTAAATGTCTGCGTTCTATTTTCAGAACAAGTATTAATCTTTATACAGAAAAATAAAAAATCAAGCAAATGTGCCTTAAATTTCGAGGCCAAATTTTTCTTACACTAAAAGGTCCCCAACTCAGATTCTAAGAAAAGGTCCCCAAACTTAGGTTAAAGAAAAAGTTCGTCAAAATTAGACCAGATACCGGTAAGGCTTGCGTTTTACTCTAAGCCTAATAGAAATAAATTAAATATGAGATCATTTGGTGAATATGCTAATCTGAAATTAAGTTTTGCATTATAAAATGTAACTGGTAGGAAAATTAATATATCATGTATATAGGATATCCAAATACAGCAAAACACATATAAGAAGCTGGAAACGCTTACTCTATCGGTACACCTGATCTCGCCCATGGTTTTTATGAGTCTGTATGTATGTTTTCATTTTTCTTTTCCGTCCCGTACTCGTGTGATGTCCTTGTTCCTTGGTAACAAAATATAAAGATGTATTGACATGTGAGCAGGGTCGATTTAATAATGGACACATAATAAAAGTAAATAAGCAGAAATATTAAATGTTGCCGTTGTCCCTGGATTGTTCCTTTTTAGACTGACGGTTCTGTTCTCACTTACTTAAGTACGGAAAATTGAACTAATTATTTTATTTGATTTCTTTTTTTTCTAATCGGAAAATGAAACCACCAACATTAAGAAAATCTGAGAGACTGAAAGAAAAACTGAGTCAGCAATACAACAGCAGAGACAAAGATGTGAAAAAGGCACGAGTAAAGACAACAAGTAGTGGTTGATGACATCGCAAATAAAGCTGAAACAGCAGCACGCAAAGGCAACAGGAAAGATATCTTTGACATTGAAAACACTTTTCAAAGTGAAACCAAAATAAGTGGAGTAAATAAAAGATAAAAACAAATGTTCATTTGACAATAGAAAACGAAGTGATATCGAGATGGAAAGTACATTTCAAAGAAGTTCTGAACAGACCAGAAGCAATATTACCAGCAGAGATAGAACTTGAAGAATCAAATATTTGACCAATCAGCACAGGACATCCAACATTAGACGAAATAATTAATACATCTTATCTTCAAAAAAAAGAAACAAACAAAAACAAAAAAAACAGAAAAGCACATGAAATAGAAAACATCTGAACTTTTAAGAGCTGATGTTAAGTTATCCTCAAATTGAATTCTAAAGCTACTAATTAAATTATGGAAAGAAGATTAAAATGGCAACTGTTTTGAAGAAGGGGTTAACAATAAAGCTACAAAAGAAAGGGGACCCCAAATGTTGTGGAAACTGGATAGACATAAGCAAACTTAAACCAATAATATCTAATTTTCTAAAGAAAATTATCATAAAAAGAATAAAGAAGCTGACAAGTGTTTATGAGGTGAACAATCGAGATTTCGAGACAAAACAAATCCGTATACTGAGAAACATCATATAACAAGTAGTAGTATTTAACTCAACTCTGTTCATATGTTTCATCGATTTTGAAAAGGTAATTTTTGACAGCGTTCATCAAGACACCATCTGGAAGATCATGCCACAGTATAGAATCCCTGAAAAACAGGCGATACTAACAGGGTACAAGTTAGAAGACAATGAGAGTGCTGTAGTCACAGCAAATGGAATCTCTTTACTATAATCAGGTGTAAAGTAAGGCTGTAAAATGTCTGGATTCCTTTTTTTCATAGATTAAATACGCTTAAAACACAGGACTCCAATCGAATTTTACAACCAAGTTTGACGATCTGGGCTATACTGATTACATCACTCTACTATCCAAATTTGTGAGACAAAATGCTGACAACAGGGAGTTTATAATCAGTCAAGATGAAAAAGAATCTAGAATACGGTCTGTAAGTCTCGTCATGTGACACCGAGAAATCACGATAAAATTAAAATTTGAAAATGTTCCCCGCCAAAATATGACGTTGCGTTATAATGACGTCCATTTTTTTTTGCTTGAAACGTCATATTTTAGGGTCAAAAATGCAACTTCCGGGTACAAATTATATACCCGGAAGTTTCAAATTGAACGAGACTTACAGATCCTATAGAAAAAAGAAGGGAAACGTGGAATGTGTCAAAGAGACAACGACCCAAGGAAGTGTGTTTTTGATACAAAAACGAAGGTTTCCCCCAATATATATCTTCCTGGAGATGATTTGTATCTATATATATTACCATTGTATTTGAACACTACTAAATTTGGTTGAAACCCAATGAAAGATGTGGGAGAATTAGCGTCCACAAACTTATTTTATCGAAATTCTATGACAAAAAGGAACATAACTCCAATAAAAATTAGCCGATCGATATTGGCCGGACAATAGGCAAACACCGATGATGGTCATCAATTCCGTAAAGTTTTGTGCAATCCAATGAAAAATGTGGGAGAATTAGCATCCATTAAGTTAATTTAGGAGACTTCTATGTCAAAAAGTGGCATAACTCCCACAAAAATTGGCCGATCGAATTGGCCAGACAGTGTGCACAACTAAGCATAATGGCCAACAATTTTGTAAAGCTTGGTTGAAATCAAATGACAGATGTGGGAGATTTAGCGCCCACAAAGTTAATTTAGAAAAAATCTATGTCAAAAAGGGGCCAAACTTTCACAAAAATTGGACGACAAGACAATATGCACACCTAGGCATGATGGACAATAATCCTGTAAAGTTTGGTCGAAATCCAATGGAGAAGGTAAGAGAATGGGTGTCCACAAACTTTGTGAGGGACAGACAGATTGACGGGCGGATAACAGACAGAAAAGACAACAACAATATGTCTCCCCATGAGACGGGAAACATTATAAAGGACGTTAAATCATCAACATATCTTTGACCAATGATGCACATCACAGAAGGAGAAACAACGGCAATAGAATACCGAAGGAACAAAGGAGTGGAATTTACATAAATCCAAAGTCCAAAGACATAGCCAAGATGAGGACACAGAAAACAATGACGTTAGACACAGAAAACAATGACGTCAGAAAACAATGACGTTAGACAAATACAAATCACAGAATTAAACATCACAACATTCAAAACAAAGGCACTCACAGCGTGAACCCTAGTGAAACTGAGAGTGACATCAGGTGCTCCGGAAGGGTAAGCATATCCTGCTCTGTTAAAAGCACCTGTCACACTGTAAGTGAGTCAATCTAGGAAAATGTCAAAATCGGTAGTCAAATCCGGGAAGACGTGAATCTAACTGAAAATGTCCACTTTAATTTGGGACACTGACACGTCATATCTGTCAATGATGTTATTGTGAAGGCCACATAATTTCTTGAGGGATGAAATTAACATAAGTTCAATAAATCCCTGGCTGAGCAGCTTTTGGGACAGTGTTTTTGCTCTGTTTAAAAATTCACTGTACAAACTACAATAACGAATCAACTGTGAAATGTACACTCCATAGGCTGGAAAGGTAGGAATATTGCTGCTAAGAAAGGGAAAGTTCACAATAGGGAAATTAAAATCATCACGCTTGTCATATAGCTTAGATTTCAAATATCCATCTTCGTCAATATACAACAAAAGATCTAGTCACGAAGCTGAGGGATGTGTATCAGTTGTCTCTTAAATTTCAAGCTAGCTGTGATAGATCTGATGTAAGTATTCCTTAAATTTAGGATTATTAAGAGAAAGTACATCGACTATGTAGCGGAAGCTGAAATTAAAGGACTAGGCGAAATGCTTTTGCTTTCTTTGTGTAAGCCNTTGTAAAAACTTGGCCTCGTACGAGTAAAGGAAAAGGTCAGCTAAAAGTGGCGCACAGTTAGTTCCCATAGGAATGCCTATTGTCTGTTGGAAAACACGACCTCCGAATTCGACAAAAATATTGTGGATCAAGAAAAATTCTAACATTTTGATTACGTCAGTCTCGGTGTACTTCTTATTTGAATCAGTGTGGTTCTTAACAAAATATGTCTTGTCTTTCCCTTCCACTAGGAGCTTATGAAGACAGAAGAAGAAGAGAAGGCCTGGCACGGATCAACGTACAGCAAATAAGCGGCAATCTTGAACTGCAACCACATCTCAAAAAGAACCAACTTAAATTGTCCACCCGTCCCAAGGAAATGAAACATGGTAATGACAAAGCAAGATGAGATCTCGGTCAGCGCATTCATATTTAAATATCTTAGAAGCATACTTAAGATTTTCTGGGCAAAGAAACAAAGGAAGAAGTTGGGAATAGAACTGTAATGGAAAATTTAAACATTACGATCAAGAGAAGGAGATTGTAATTGATTGGACATGTGTAAAGAATGACAACAACAGGTACGCCAAACTAGCAATAACATTGACACCAAAAGGGGGAAGAAAAGGGGAGAGGCAAAAGAAACATGGAGAACAGTTGAAAAAGAGAGGAAATACATTGGCAGAGGCAGTGAGAGTAGCAACATACTTTGATCATTTGACAGGACTTGTAATAGGCCCGATTCTCTAAATCGAGAGACGAAAATAAGTCAAGTAAGCCAATTTTGAGCCAAAATATTTCTATGCCGTCTATTTTTATATGCTAATATATTGTTTGATTGTATGAAGTTATTTTCCACAAGCTTTAGACATTAAGGCTGTTGTCGGGCAACTTTGCCAGTTTCAATTTTGTTTGTTGATTATCCCACAACCATGACCAGTTTTGAACTTATTAGGAGGTATGAGCAAATATCATTGCTGAAGGCTTCATGGCGATTTCAAGATGAAGAACAATAACAAAAGCGTCGTTCCATTGCTTGATTCTACCATAAATTTGTGGAGAGGTAGGTATGTTGCTGCCAAGAAAAGGAAAATTCACAATTAGGATGTTAAATCACCAAGTTTGTCATAAATCTTAGATATCAAGCGTTTATCTACGTAAAAGTACAACAAAAGATCTAGTTTCGAAGCAGAAGCAGGTGTATCAATGGTCGCTAATTTCAAGCTCATTTTGGAATAGATATGATGAAACTATTCCTAAATTTTGGATGAACAGGAATGTAAATTGTTTATGTAGCGGATGCTAAAATAAAAGAAACTGGGCTCAATATTTTTGTTTTCTCTTCGTTCACCCTTAAAAAAATTGAGCTTAAGGAAAGGGCCAGTGAGTATTGGAATCACTGCTTTCTTTTGAAACTCACATTTTCCCTTTCTTACCAAGTTCACTATCCTTGTTTAATAGGGTCTGTAAGTCTCGTACAATTTTGGTACTTCCGGGTATATATTTTGTACCCGGAAGTTGCATTTTTAACAAAAACACATGACGTTTCAAGCAAAAATTTGAACGCCATAATCCTGCAACGTCATGTTTTGGCGGGAAACGTTTTGAAATTGCAATTTTATCGTGATTTCTCGGTGTCACATGACGAGACTTACAGACCCTATTGTTCCTTACGTCCTTCAACCTAAAAGGTTAGTTTTCACTCGTTTGTGCTGGCGATTCGTGAAAAGACCTGTGAGTATCATAATATTCAGATAGTAAAACTTCACCTAATATTTGACAACTGTTTGTTCAATTCTTTGTAAATATATACTACCCAACAAGAGAAACAATACATAGTTAATATTGTATTTTTTTTTTGTATTTCGCAATTCAAAGTTTCTATTTTATTGTATTAATGTACTCGACGCCAAATGCCTTTGTTTCTACCGGCTGCTTACTCTACCGGTACACCTGATCTCACCCATGGTATTTTATTGGGTCCTTGTTGTTCATCTGTATGTGTGTCTTCATTTTTCATTTTTGTCCCGTACTCAAGTGGTGTCCTTGTTTCTTAGTGTGTCTGATTTTGCCTTTGTCCATGGATTGTTCGTTCTTTTGATAGACGGTTCGGTTCTCACTCACTTTTCTTCCATTTTCAAATGAATTCAGAAACGGATACGATGAACATCCGGAATGGTAGTTTTTCGCCAGATGATCGCCGTTAACCGATGATTTAAATTGTTTGATGTCAATATCCGGTAAATAATTTGCCATATTAATAAGCAGAAAACAATTTCTTATTTCGATGTCCCCATTCAATCCAAAATCAACGTGAACATTGATCGATGTTGACTTCTTTTCTCACAATTTATTGTTTTGTGGAAAGAAAATCAAACTAAGGGCTAATGATTTATCTGAAGCAAACATGCTCATCAAATTATAAATCAAGGGGCAGCAAGTAACGTGAGACGTCGCAACGTTAAAATTGCGCAACACGTGTTTAACACTTATGAGAACGTTAGTTGAAATTGAATATAGGCCCTGAGAAATTCATGGTCGTTATAGCAAAATAACTTTCAAGTCAGTCAATTCGAAAATGTGAGGATTTGGTAAAAGGAAGATATTAATATACTAAATTTTTACGTCTGGAAACAGAAATTCTAGATAATGACTGCCACCCTGTCCGGAGATGGTTCAGGAATGGTAAGAGACGTTTTTGGTCATACTGGTAATTTTTACGTGCAAAAAATACATCTTGTCTATGAGTTATGGTTTTTGACAGAAAGTAAAATATCATTTTTTATCAAATCTGTGTATTGTTTCTAATGTTGAGTAGTATATTATGAAACCAAATCAAAAGTTTGGTCGTTTGAACTTTTGTAACTTCAATGTACTTAACTTAATGCCGATGATAGTAATTGTATAGGAGTACACATATGGTGGAGACCCCATTGCTGTGTCAGATACCATATTAACCTTATATGTCTTAAAAGACAATACGCCATGCAGGGTTTTTCATATAAGATTGCCACAATAAGTGCAGAAAAATTTTTGAGTTGACATATTTCCCAAACGTCTGTCTCCTGTTGAAAAACACCAAAGCTTTGCCAAATTGTTCCTTTTATTTTGAATCTTGAACAAATAATAGAAGGCGTGTATTCGTTATATAACCAATCCAGTAGCAAGTACTTCGGTGTTGGCCCGAAATCCGATTTTATTTGGAAACTTGCATTATTAAATTGAAGAAAATTTTGTTTAAAACAGTATCTTCCTCTTGCATGGCCATGTCCTTAGTCTTAGCTTCTTTGTTAAAGTCCTGTTGGTTGTTTGTTCTCTATCAGCTTTTAAACATATTTCGGTAAATGGATTTTTGCCAAATGTTTTGATTTTATCTGCACTAAAGAGACATAAGTTGTTGAAATGGCCAAATGCAGAAACAATATTCGCAGCAACTTCGGTATTTTGTTATATTTAACACTGGATCGACGCCTCTGCTGGTGGACATTTAGTCATCAAGGGTATTCATCAACACAGTACCTAGTCCTTAGCTGACTCTGGGTTTTCTGTTTAGCTCATAATAGTAACTTGTACTCTTTAAGCTAATACACATATTTCGGTAACTTCGGTATTTTGTTATTTATGGAATATCATTTTTTATTTCAAGTTTCGGTGTGTTGAAACTGACCTTTCTTTGACAGTGATCCCTAAACTGATTATTTCTTCCTAGAGCTTCAAGTTTGCTTTTTGTCGTAGCACAACAGCACTTAACCAATACGACTGCCTGAACTACCTGATACTTCACTAACCCAATATTTTTAATGTTTTTAATTTTGATTGACCAGTAAACCACTGTAATTTTATTACCAGTAATTGTAAGGAGCAGTACAACATTGCTTTAATTTTTGTGCTCCATGTTGGCGTAAGAGTTTTTTTACACCTTGATGTTTGTAACTTTTTTTCATCGTTGTTTTTAACGTTTCAGTATTAATGTTCAGAGTGTTGTTTAGTAGGAAGCGTAGCATAGCGATCTTCTTATCTCATAACCCATTGCAACTCCGATAAGAGTGAGGCCGGGAATGTCGACAGCATAAACATACCAGTCGTAGGTAACACAAAAGTAAAGATCGTAGCTAGGAATAAGTCAATTTCGATGATAATGTGGAAAAAGATATTGCCTCCATTTATGAACAGCAAGTTGGTCAAGAAACGTAGTATATGGTATTTTTTACTGGTACATTTTCGTCTGCAAGAACGAGAAATCGTATATCGTTACTCAAATACTTCGATCCTCTATACAACATAACTCAAGGAATCAGAATAGCACTGGACATCCCACGAACTCGATAAGAAGTGAGACTTGGTGCGTTGGAAGGATTAGTGTCTCCTGCTATGAATGCATTACTTTTTATGTCTAAAATATCCTGGTCAGGAAAAAGTCAAGTTCGATAGAAACAAATTTCTTCAATGTATATACAGTAAGGTGTTCTTGAAAACGTAGGAGATACATCGGCAAACGAATACCCAAGCAAAAAGCACAAAATGGTAAAAACACTAGAATAAAAATCCATTTACGGCAATTTAGATGTAATACAAATAGAGACAACCTGACAAAGGTAAAACATATAAACATAATGAACCAAAGGCCATAAAAATACAATTCTTAAAGAGTGAACCATCACTAAAGAGTATAATCTATACTGGTTAATTACCGTCAGGGAAATATTGCAAGAGCATGGAATAGTAGCAGGGTGATAATTCGCTATAAAGTAAATGAGAACAGAACCGTCAGTTCTCAGTACCTTCGGTATTTATTTATTAAAGACGAATAATTCAAGGACAATGAAAACATCGGAAAAACAAAGAAACAAAGACATAACATGAGTAAGGCACAGAAACGAAAAATGAAGACACATACACATATCAGGTACACCGGTAAAGTAAGCTATAGATATAGAACTCCGAGGATGAAAATAGCATCGACATGCTCATATGAACTCTGTATGGAGTGAAATCAATTCATCGATACGGCAATCGTATTTTGCTGTGCACACAGTACTCCTTATGTCAGAAATAACAAAGTACCGAAGTTACTGTTAATTTATTTTCTGCATATGCGCATTTCGACAATTAATGTCTCATCAGTGCAGATCAAAACCAAAACAATTCGGCAGTCCATTAACCGAAAAACATGTTAAAGCTGGTAGATAACAAATAAACAAAAGGATCTGAATAAGAAAAGCCAAATTCAGTAAGGACAGAGTTATGCATGAGGGAGATACTCCTTAGTTGTAAACAAATAAAATTTAGATATTGCAAGTTTCAATACAATCGGTTTTCGGGTCAGCACCGAAGTACTGACTATTGGGTTGGTGAATACCCTCGGGGACTAAAAGCCAACCAGCAGTGGCATCGACCCATTGGTAACAAATAACAAAATACCGAAGTTACTGTTAATTTATTTTCTGCATATGCGCATTTTTTAAAGCAAACATATGGTTGCTTGATGCTGCAGAGTAAGTAAGGGTAATTATTTCAAAAAACACATTTCTTTTTGGGTGGGTTGTCAGGCAATTTATTCCGTGGTATCTATCCTTAATTTGTATAAAGTTTTGGCAAAAATATAGAGGTAAATTAAGCTGTTTCCTAAAAACATAAGCTCACTGTCTAAAACATAGAGAGGTAAGTTTTTTTTTTAATTAATCATCAATTTATTTGTGCATGCAGTGCAATCAATTGTTTCTAAATGAAATACTTGAACGTAATAAGGTAGGTTAAACTGTTTAGATTCGCACGTCCTTGTAGTTCAAATATTTACATGTTACAGTAAATTTAATTCTTTTTATAAGTTTTTATAAAGACATCATGTCCGTCAAATTTAACTTTGATTAAATGATGCAAAAAAGATAGAATGTCCCTGAACCCAACTGACGCCCTTGTTCACCTGCTGTTTGACGAGTTGATGACTTGCACAACTTATCCGAATTAATGTACTATATTTCATTCATTTAAATAGCGTAAAATTATCTGAAGCAAAAGTAAAGGTTGTAAAACTCAGGGTTATCTCGGGACAGTCTTGTAAGTTTATTGGCTGCACTGAATAGGTAAAAATATGGGCGGTGAGCATGTGACAGAATTACCCAACAGCTTTATGTCTTTATGATTATGCGACACATGGCTAAAATATAATTCAGAAAGGGCCAGATTTTGTCCCTTGTTATGTTTGTTTTATTGTATTTTATTTAGAGAAAGAATGGATTGGCACGGTGACTGGACGTCGACTTGGCACACGTTTCCATGGTACAGGTAGGACTATTTTTATTATCAACTACTAATTAAATGCGTCCGAAAATTTCGTCATATTTCCACATACAAATTACAATTTTCATTCCTTAAAAGAAAATTTTAAACATGAAATTATAAATATTTTCAATTTGAAAAAATACATTAAAGTCAAACTTAACTGAGATCTGCATTTCAGTTATAACAAAGATGAAAATATTTGATATATATGTTATTAATTTAAAATTGGGCAACAAATTATTGATAAGGTTTGCAAAATTAACAACAGGCCATTTTTATTGTTCACATATTAGTAGATAATTTATTTATTTTTCTTGGGTTTGTTGTTTAGTAAGTAAAAATAACATCATAAATTATTTTACATCGGCGAAACAAATTATTTCATAGAATAATAAAATGATTAAACAAATGGCATGCATAAATTAGCAAAAAAAAACACAGTTTAATTTTTCAAGTTTTCTATCAATGCGGATTATTTTATTTCATTTAAAGAGGAAGCATAAATTTAACATTTATTTCAGTGTCATTTTATGTCTTTTCATTAAGATTATTTAATAACTTTAGATATATATTTTCCACTAATATTTCAAAAATACAACTCCTTATAAAATGGAAAAAAACAAACAAATATATTAAAGTAAGTGAGAACCGAACCGTCAGTCTAAAAAGAACAATCCAAGGACAATGGCAACGTTGGAAAAACAAAGAAACAAACACATAACATGAGCACGGCACAGAAAAGAAAATCAACACACGCACATATACAAATATATTATTCTGAAGTCAACCCAATATCGATTTCCTTTTAAAACAAATCTGAGGGTTAACTTTTATTTTCACCAATATGACACAGAAAAAATTCAGAATTGTAGTTCTTTCTGAAATCAAAATAAAAAAAAGGCGAACTATTTATTATTTTGTAAAGTAAAATATACTTTCACGTCAATATTGCATAATATATATATTTTCTTCTATAAATGTCCTGCAGTAAAGACAGGACTTTGACATAAATTCATTACTACTTGAATCGATTAAATATAGATTCCTAAGTTACTTTCTATCGTTGCTTTTGATGTTCTGGCATCATCTGTGATATTTTTATGGTTGTTTTAAGTAACGAATTAGGGACATAATTTCAGAACCTGCAAAATATTTATTAAATAGACCCTGATTGAAATTTCCAGACAAAACGTTCTTACTTTATATGCTTTATGTGAAATGTTAGGCCACAATAAATCATTAATGATTTTAATGATATCAGCGAATGCTTCAGCTCATTTATAAAGTTAGAGTAACTTCGATATTTTGTTATTTATTTGAAATAATTTTGCTTGTAAATAACAATTGTACGTCTATTGGTCAAATACAGTCAGATTTCTTTTTTAAACAGTATGGTAGAGTCTTTTGCCTTGTGTATCAAATTACATCTTGTTTTGTCTGATATGGGGATTTGCATGAGGTGTGAGGTCACTCCTTTTTGAAATTTAAATCGGTTGTAATGATGTTCTCTGTCTGAACAATGTCGCGAGCAATGTGTTCCCACTAAAATTGATTACTCACATAACAACATCAGCTAAATCAGCAATGCGAAATATTTGCGCTTACAGAGCTGCACATGTAACCACCTAGATGATTTCTTGCAATAAGCTTAGTTTGTTTTCCTCTGTTTGAAAGTTGTAAGAACATAATTCGTTGCGAAAGCTGTATTTGAACTGGACACAAATATTCCTTTAAATGAAGTATATCATTTTATTAGAAGCCATATTGTTATTGCATTTTTGTTTACTTAATTCTCTATTTGTTTTACCATTTTCGGGTATATTCTTTTTACTATATAATCGAGAACCCCCTGTCCAATGTAATTGCAATTCAATAAGTTTTCCCCCAAATGGCAAATAAAAAGCTTTGTATATTTGTCTTTTCCAACAAACAAATCAACTTTAAAGGGCATAATAACATAAGATGAGTTATGATGAACTTTGTCTTTGCATATGCTTATTTTATATATTGCAAAAATGTAACGAATTACTGAAATGAAAATTATTTTTTTTTGTTTAGATTTTATACCGGTGGTATGAATTTGTTTATAAATACTTTAATGAAAAACAGGAAACAGATCCATAATCATAGTCAATTTTTTTTGTGGTGTCCCTGCATATGTGTGCGGTTTTATCCCAGCAATGCAAAAGTCAAGTATATAAGCGATATAGGAATATAATACAGAAAAATAATAAATGTGCGGAAATGCAGTTTATGATATACATATTACTATAGTTACAAAAGTTTGAACACAATCATTATCAATAAGAATTAGTCACATTTAACTGATTATATCACAATATCAAGGAACTGTTACTTCGAACACTTTTGTGGACTTAATTTTATGGAAAATGATTTGTGTACAATCTTTTGGATTGTGTTACAATATGGAAACTGCGTTTCAGCATATTTGCGTAAACAAAATACAAAATTATCATAATTATGTAGATTTACCATAAGAAAATATACACAAATCAGCTAAAGTAGTCATCACTTTCCTTGTTCCTTCGGTATTCTACTGCCGTTGTTTCTAAAGACAGAGCGTTGCATATACAAGATTAAACTTCTAAAAAGAAATTGAGTTGCTACATAAATTTTTACAATTACAAAATTTTCGCAACTACAGCTTTCATTTTTGTTGGTTTTCATTTTTTGAACTCAAGATGTTTTTGTCTCATCTCATTAATTCATTTCAAAACGAAAAGCTACCAGACATTGACAATAGATGTAAAAATTTTACAAAGATTATCCAAAATCCAGAGTCAAAAAGAGACAATATTATTGTGATATCTTTCGAGCATTTCATTCAACTGCATATAAAAGCAAAAACAATATGACTGAAGAGAATTGTGAAAAGCCGTGATTCAAAGTGGACAAATCAGATCGTGCTTAATCGCTGGACAAATTAATCGCAATGTTCCTGACTTGGTAAAGGCTTTTCAAAAGAAATGGTGGGTCAAAATGGTTTCCAGGCGCGTCAAAGCTGTAGTGTTGAAAGATTGTAAAATGTTCACCACATTATCAGTCTTGAATTATAGATCGGATCGAAACTTAAAATATTTCCATGATGACAGTACACATACCCAAGTTTTGTATGAGAAACCTTCAAAGAAACAAAATACCAAAATTAATTCTCAAATCACAAAAGAGATAAACGGTAAAAAATATATAAATTGAAACACATATGTATATTGAGCAAAGTGTAAATGAAATTATATTTTTTCATTTTATTCTGTGAAATGAAGACATCCTGTCTTGAAATAATGGCAGAGCTGTCTGTTAAAATGGTTTTTTTTCTTTTTTATTGTTTGGTTTTGTTTGATTTTTGTTTTGTTTTTTTGTTTGATTTTTGTTTTTGTTTTTTTTATGTTGTTTTTTGTTTTGTTTTGTTTTGTTTTGTTTTGTTTTTTTTGGGTTTTTTTTTTTGTTTTGTTTTTTTTTATTTTTGTTTTTGTTTTTAGTTTTTTGGTTTTTTTTTGGTTTTTTGGGTATCCTGAGGAACAGTTTCTTTGTGACTATATAAGTGACTCACCATTCTGTACTTAATGCAAAATCAAACCCCAAAAACCAACAGTTAACAATAAATTGGTGGAACGTTTTTCTTTTAGAATTTCAGGGCAAGCAAAATTAATGCCTGTTAATTTTATAAAACTGAAAATTACAGTTTTCATTTCTTAATTTTATAGATTACCAAAAATTACACAAGGAGATCAAATATAAAGCTATCATGAACTCTACAGTCTTTGTGATATTAAATAACAAAATACCGAAGTTACTGTAAATTTTGTTTCGTACACAGTCATGCGACGTATAGCTGTGTTTGGGCTGATGATATCGGGACACTTTGCAAGGCTTTCATAAGCAGATTGGAAGTGCAAATATTGTACAATGGTCAAGGCAAGAAAAGGCAAATTTTTTGGACCTAAAATTTAGCATTGATTTTAAAGTGTCCAGATTTGAAGTAACAGTGCTACATTAATGAAAAAAATAGCTTTTTAGAACTATGCGATCCAGTATGCAATACAAATGTCTCTTACTTGGCCTTCTTCCCTGTCCGAACATGTACAATTTTATAGGTGTACTAAGTTTGGTTCAAACCAGATACTATAAAGTGCCCCTGTGTTTACTTAAAATATTTTTATGTGTAAATACATAAAACAGACAAATATGAAATAAGTAATGAAGGCTTTATACGGATAAATAATGAAGACTTAATACGAATGCGCTCCTTAGTTTCAATGCTTAAAATTGCTAGTTTTCAGTGACATTGAAAAAACTTCAAAATGTGATAAAATTCGGTCTTGAATTTTAAAGTGAAAATTAGTATTTGATTATGTATATAGATATTTTTATATAGTACTGAAATAAGACAGTTTCAGGTGCTTTTTTAAACTTTTCATTTTGGGACTAAATTCACTACTACATCCTTTTAAAGTTACAGTAGACAGCTGGACTTCTGTTTTCAAGTTCGTCGAGATTAAGTAACTTCAATCAAAGTTTTTTTAATATCTCATAATGCGTTTGTTGAAATACTTTCGAGATGTTATGAATAGGCATAAATTCGTAAGACGAGACTACAAACGAGGTTTGGATTTCAAAGGTTTTGTCTCAATTATATATTATTCGCAGTATCTTTTTAGTTTTTAGTTTCGTTTTTAACTCTGCTTATTTATTTTTCATAATTTCGCTACGTCTGAGCTCGTATTGTTATTTATACTGTCTTTTTGATTGATTGTTATAAACTTTGGCTATATAGCAGTTCAAACAACGTTTTTATTGGTGCATTATTATAACAATTGCTAGACCTTCTTTTATTTAATATGTATAAATAATCATCATAATAACAAGTAGTTCTACAGATAATGTCAAATTTTGTCATCCATAATGCCACCAAAACATTGTGAATTTTACCTGTTTATCTGTTTACTATACATCTTTACATATCTCACTGCCTTTAATGTATTCTGCCAACAACATTGGTGTATCATATTATTTTTGGTGCCGTGACTACTTTGATCTTTGAACATGCATTATCTCTTCTCATGTTTTGTTCTCATTTCAAAAATTTATCGGTAATCTAAGCATGTCAATATGGCACGACGTACAAAACAAATTCATTTGTTCAAAGGTGTTTCAAATTAATTTGATATATTTGTTTCCTTTTATCACTAACAGTTGAGAAGGTCTTCCGGTATTACAGTCGTTTGATATTATTTGTATATTTTTCCGTTGAAACTACAAACAAAAAAGTATTGTCATATTTCATTCAGTACATTAAATATGAGGTATTTTTTCAATTATCCTCTCAAAAGTTGAGGTATATAAATGTATTATCCTATCCGTCGGTCTGTTCACACTTGCACACAAAATACCTCCTATATGATTTGTCGTTGCTAGTCTGCAACATGTAGTCAAAATGTGCTAGCAGAAGAAGAATTTAGAAGCAGATATGTTCCAACATTTAATCAAATTTTAAATGTTATATTAAAATACTCTGAGTACATTGGTGTGCCTTTTCAGACTTTGCTT
Source organism: Modiolus philippinarum (assembly GCA_002080025.1). Lineage (NCBI taxonomy): Eukaryota > Metazoa > Mollusca > Bivalvia > Mytilida > Modiolidae > Modiolus > Modiolus philippinarum. The sequence goes on along the minus strand of MJUU01016184.1, from coordinate 69,006 downwards.
ACTATTGAATCATGCGTTTGAGCATTTGATAGGTCAAAACATTTTCATGCAATATGACATTTCTGTACGCATTATTTGTCATTGTTGGGGGGGAGGGGGGGTTACAATGACAGCATAACAGCGAACTGATTTTTCCAATTACATCTAACAGGGAATTGGAAATTTCTTGTTAACAGAAAACTGATTCTTCAAATAACAGATAACAGGGAATTGGGAATTGCAATAACAGATAACAGAGAATCAGTTATACCCAATAACACAATAAGAGTTAACCCCCTTTATGCCCTCCATTGTTCCTGCCCCCTGTTTCTGCCATGGCGTTTAAGAATGCACATGTGGGTATGGTGAGATCTAAAAATAAAATCAGTTATAGGGTTATAAAAAATAAAAGCATAGATATAAGATATAAATTTTGCTCTTTTTGTATTTGATCAATAAATTTAGTTTGCAGGTAATGTGTCGACCTTATGTTACTATTGATTGTGATGGTTATAGTTTGTATGCTTTGCCTGCTATCAGAAAGCAACCTTTCTGCATTCAATGCCATGACAGAGAATCAAGATTTGACTTGAAAATTATCAAATCATAAAGATTTCCAGACCGTAAAATTTGCTATGTATAATTCTTTTAAAACTAGTAAAAAGAAACACCAAACTTTAAGACAAATAATTAAAAAAAATAAAAATATATACAACGGCATAATTAAAGAGCTGAGATCATTTTTTTCATTAAAACCTAGACGGTGTGTGTAATTTCCATAGAATCTGGAGAATAATTAAAGAACTAGTATTTAAGTCATTACTGGACTTTGCAGTGAAATTGAACTTCCTACAATTCTGAAAACACGACTATAATGAAAGTTAAAAACTGACATTTAAATACAGAGATCACAAAAAATAAGATTGGCAGTATGCCATCATATAACCGATCTTCTTCAACCCAACACTAAAGTAATGAAGATTAATACGCCTAGTGAAGCTTGTCACAGATAAGAAAGACTATCAGGCGTTATTCATTGCATGACATGTCAGTGAAACTTTCGGATGGTGACAATATAACAGTTGTTTTCATGATGACATAATAGCTATAGGAGTAGGTTGTGTGGGGTCAGGACTACACATCTGCTATAGTGTTATTCACGTAGCCATTTTATATCACTGATACAAAAAAAAACACAAAGTCGCCATACAAAAAAGAAAGAGTTCCAAAAATTGTACCAGTGTTCATGTAATGAAAAATCAAAATGATATCTAATATTGCTGCGGTCAAGCCAGGGGGGTACTTTATCAAAAAATTGGTATATATGTGCCAATGATAATGTCAAACCGGACCCTGTTCATGACCCTGAAATTTTGAAAATCATATCCTGTCAGTGACATTCAGTGTTAAAAAGTAACCCTGCTAATGACTTGATAATGAGCGAGATGAACGAGTTCGAAAATCATACCCCTGTCAATGACAATACATGGTTATCTTGTCAATGACTAAATGTTGTTTGGTCTCAAACACGGTGAACAATGATGTTTACAAGAATTGGAAAACGTAAAATTAAAATACATGTTATTTCCAACACTGGACAAAGATTCGAATTGTACAAATTATGAAAAGGGTAACCCTGTTCTTGACAGGGGTGAAAAAAGCAACCCTGATCATGACAGGACATGTATAAAAAACGACCCTGTTTTGCGGCAAATATATACTACCATTTATAATGGAAGTGCCCCCCGGGCGGTCAAGGAAGTGGCAAAACTTTCAATTTACCGACATTAAGATTTATACCTCGCCGTCGTGCAAAGACAACATTGTATACATTTGTCAGGTTTTCACGTCTGATATATCTTCAATGTAGACATTTCACATCGACGAATCTAACAGATTGTGTAAGCTTGGGGTGTTAATATTGACTTCATTACATTAAAAGTTTTGCCACTTCCTTGACCGCAGCAATATATATCTTGCCAAATTTTATTCTGGTTATATTATAAAACAAACTCATGCAGCTGTTGGTTTTTCAACTTCATTTCTTCTTCGTTTTCTATCTATAAATAACTAATTTCTTTGATATACAATGAAAGGGTTTGGAGTAAATGCACATGAAACAGAGTCTCCAAACACATGACAAAAACAAGCAATGGACTAGGCTTTCCTATGGCTGTGGGACCATCTAAATATAATGTTATTAAAAATTCAGGATGAAGAGCAACAATAAAAGTGTTATTTGATGCTTTGTTCTATCGTGTATTTGTAGAAACTTTGTTTCATGTGCATTTATTCCATATCCCAATCTAATTAAAATTAGATCTAGCAATTGGTCTTTACAGTCACTGCATGGTAGATCTAACAACAGCCCATTTTACTTTCTGTTTTGATAATTCATTCGAAATCCCCTACTTTTATCATAAAGCTTCATGTCTTCAAAATCATGTAGACTGGATTCTGATTGGTTGATGTCAAAAGTCATAGAAGTGAAAGTAAAATGGGATATTGTTAGATCTACCATGCAGTGACAGTAGGAAACAATTGGTAGATCTAATTTTAATAAGTTTGTCCATATCCTTTCATTTTTTTATTCAGAACATAGTCTAGGGGATTCACGACATATAGACCTGTATTAATTGATTACGTTTATCTTTTCACTTTGCTTGTATTTTGTCGGAGGTGCTCCTAATTTTTCGTTTGTATAATGATCGAACATAGAACTTGTATTTACTGATGCCACCATTTTGCGATGCACTTATCTGTAACAGTTTTATCAATTATAAACTGCACCCCGACTCGACCCTCACAATACGATATGCAATTGAGAACATAATTTGGTCATGTCATTAAGCATATCCCTTTATTTAAGCTTTCAATTATACTCAATAAAAATCTGATCATAACTTGTCAAAACTTTGGACTCAAAAACCTAAGAATCAAATACAATGCCTTTCACCAAGACGAACAAGCCATTGTGAAAGATAAAACGTAGGACTTTGAAAAAGACATCATCACATTTCAACATTTCATAATGTATTTTGTGATAAAAAATGTATTTGGTCTGCTAAATGTTAGTGTTTCTAAAATAATGACATTTTTGCATGCATTTGAAACAAATCTGGGTTCTTTTTATAATCAAAATTTCCCATTCGTGATAAAAGGCGACCTTATACTTAGTCTAGGCGTAAATTGATTTTGTCACTTAGATTCCTCAGAGATAGTGATCTCTGCTACATTTGAAATGCTCCATAAGATTTAACACCAAATAAACTCGCAAATGCAGTATTACATTTTAAGTGGCTACGCAATTGGCGCACAGATTTAACTCAAACGGCATCGAATGATTTCAGGGTTACCCTTGAGACCAGTATCACGCGACAAAGCTCTCTGTATTCAAAACCTAAAAGTCGTTAGTATCTTATCTATAATTAAAAGTGCATCTACAATGGCACATTATGAACTATCTAACACCTTTAACTTTCGTCATTTCTCCAATGAACAATGCATAAACATTATCGGAGAGAAAAATCTGTTATTGTCAAAATGTGACAAAAAGATATTGCATTGAAATATTGAATATCTATATATCTCTTAGCACTTCTCTTTGGCACTAGTATGGCCTTTCTTTATTGATTGTGTTTTATGCCTCAGCTCCGCCATTTTCTGACTTTGTATACAGAGCTGTTATGATCTTTTTTCTCACAATGAATAGATCTAATTCAGCGTAATAGTCGAACCCAACAAATTGCCGTCAACCAGATCTTGTTTTCATGATTATAATCACAAATTCTTTGCACCTGATCTGAAAATGCGGTCGATTAAATGACTACGCATGTCAAAATGTTATCGTTCATATCCGTTTTAATGTCGTCCATTAAAATAGAAAAAGGCCTGTGAAGTAAGCGTGAAATTCAATCGATCGAATCGCATTTGTCCTTTAAAACATATTATGTATATGTATTGTTGAAATGAACAGCGATTATCATCTTCCTCGTGAGTGTGTTGTTTTTTCTTTTACAATTTCCAAGGACATTTATACACTTATCAAAAGGAAGTTTGATTCTATTCGGTTAACATGCAATACACCTACAATAAGTATACAGCTGACCTGTATGACGTCAATCAAGCAACTGAAGTCAAACTGTGACGTAGAAATAAATGCAGGAAATCTTTTTTTGTCAATTCCTGATCTTTTTATACATTGATACACACAATGTCGACTATATGGGATGTTGTGTCCTTGACATTTACCCCATTTCCTTTCTTTTTCATATATATTATATACATGTATATCCAATTTTTCCACTTTCAGATTGTCATAACAAAAACTTCAATATAAGCAATAAAGGGATATTGAGTAAAAACAAAAAGAGGTGCATAGCTCTTCCACCGTTAGACTATCCACCACTGTTTCGGAGAGTGCGCGAACCAACAGGGGCGAGGATATATCAAATGTAATGTTATTGTCCCTCCTTAGGAAGTCGTTTTGGCCTCCTTTTAGATGATAATGATGACATTTTATGGAAGGAGTAAACAGAAGAAAATTTGCCAACAAAGCACAACAAGTTTGAAAGAAAGATATTCTGTCTTTAAATTTCAAACAAATATCAATTATAAAAAAAATATCGATTTCAGTACAAAATGGATAACTAACATCTTACTGTTTCATTTGGTTAGTAAAACTGGGGATATAGTATTGTGGGGGTATTCAGAATCAAGAATTCGTGGCACTTAAGCACCAGTCAGTCAAAGAAACAGGCAACGTGCATTGGTTCGATTTCACATTGAGAAAATAAAAAAAAAACAAACTTTTGATGTTTGATCTTAATAAAACTTACCAAGAAAACTTCGTTTTAATTGATAAAAGTTTTGTGTTAGTTTGCCCTTTTGAGTTATCAGCGTTCAAAATTTAGTTACATTGCACAGTGAAAAGTACGGGAAAATTTTCCCGCCATTTCTTTCTCTATATTACCAGTCAAAAATTATCTCGAGACATAACACATGTTTGAATGTAAAAACTTTTTGAAATGTGTTTTTATGACCAAATGAATACACCTAAGCCAAAAAATACAGAATTCAAATTTTGGATGTGTCACCCGATGCCTTAACCTTAGTTGGAATACTACTTGATTAAACAACTCATGCATAATCGAAAAGTGTGAGGGAATTTAAAAAATCAAACATTTTAGTATGGTTGGAGTTCATAAACGATCGACAAATACAAACTTACACTAAGCACGATCTTTTCACTGGCAGTTTGAAGAATGTGAGTCGTTGCGCAGATCAGTTTTTACCCTTCCGAAGCATCTGATATACTTCGAGTGCATTTCTTTCTGCCTTAAACGATGTAAACGACTACCCGTGTAGTCGTTTAATCCATTTCTTTCTGCCATTTTATAGTCAACGATGGCATCGTTGAGGTAAACGATGTAAACGCAAAATAGTCGCGTAGTCGTTGAATGTTGTGATTCCAGATAAGTAAACGACACATTTCTTTCTGCATCCGTCGTTTAATTGATTATTTTCTAACGAACAAGGTAAATACCTCCCATGTGCACAACTATTTTTATATTTTATCTACAGGTCATAGAAGGTCATTAAACGATGCATTTCATTCTGCCAGTTTAACGTTTACTAAACGACGTTCATCGTTGACAAAATAACTGGCAGAAAGAAATGCACTCTTCGAGTTGTGAATGGGTTAAATTGCATGTTAAAGTGGTTTATTATTGTGGCGTTTTTATTGGTTTTATCTGTGGCATGTCGTGTTGCAACTGAATTTTCATGTTTTTTAATGTTATTATTATTATTATTATTACCGGGGTATCATTATTATTTTTTTTTTCCTTTTTCATGACTTTTTGCCTCTATATTCGTTTTAGATGTGCTGATAAAATCCTTGATCTCTAGGATAAGCATGTAAATTTACTTATACAGGTCTTGAAAAATAAATTATATGCGTCTGAAGTGAAAGACAAACTGAGTTAAAGTCTTAGGATGTGATATTTTCCACTGAGGAAATTGTAGTGGTCAAATTCCTCAGTGGAAAGATGTTCTCGATAATATCACATCCTAAGACTTTAACTCAGACGTATATATATATGTGTGTGTGTGTGTGTGAAGTTAATTGATCCTCCGACATTCTTGAATCTTTTTTTAATGTGTGAAGAAATAAAAATTTACAAGTAAATTGCATATTATATCGAGATACAGTATAAAATTAGGGACATCAGGTTCTCTGGGAATGGACAGGGGTATGTTCTCGACCAACTTCCTCAAGATTACAAAATATTTTTGTTGCTTGTTAAATGGTTCCGTCTCAGAGGGTTTTGTATTTGATGTTTGTGTTTTGTCTACCACTTCAGTATTTATTTTTCTTTAATATTAACATTTTCATATTTCTGTCTTTTAATTTTTATGCATTTTCATTAAGCCATCTACAGAGGCGAAATTTACAGTAACTTCAGTATATATTCATTTGAAGTGTATAGTTGAAAGAAAGTTTTGAATTTCAAATGTGTAAACTGCGTCGGTATTTCAGGATCGCTTTGGATATATTTAATAAAGAAGTTGCTTGAACATTTCTTATGATCGTCGTGTATAATATTTGTTTGAATGTTTCAGAAAAAGCATTCTTTCTTTTAAACACAGACGAATAAGATGATAATTTGTCATTCTTTTCTCTTCAAACAAATTAGCTGCAATTCATACTCTCAGAAGAATTAATGTATGTATACAAATCATACATTATATTAAAAGTTATTAAATAATTGGCAACAAATTTGCAGTTCATAAGCACTAAACCAACCTGCGTTTTCATTCCTCCATAGAATTTATGACATAATGTTGTTAATATTTGATTAGGTTAATTTTGCTGCCTGTTGAGAGGGATGGAAATGATAATGTAACATAATAAAAGTGAAGTGCATACCATTTGTAGCAGTTGGGAATATGTTACTATTAATTTAAGTATGATTATGCTTTGCAGCTGGAATAACTTCCATAATTCTTGTAGTTTAACTTTTTCAAGTTTTCGGTTTATATTTTAAGTTCAAATTGTCGAAAATTTAAAAACTCTTATAATTTCCTTCATTCAAAGCAGTTTAGAGTTACTTTCACGTAATTTTTATTAATTTTTTCTAACAGCTTTGATTTCATTTGCCAAATAGTGTATTAGCTCGATAAAGACATCAAGATGAAGAACAACAATAAAAGCGTTGTTCCATTGCTTGTTTTCCCATGTATTTGTAGAGATTTTGTCTCATTTGCTTTTACTCCATATCTCATCATTGGTGAGTCAAAATTGCTGTGTGCAAAACTCAGATAATTGTAATTAGGTTCTTTGCTTTACATATTTGAATGTCTTCTGTAAGTCAAATTAAGACACATGACAAGTTTTCATAAAATTCTTGATATGAATATTTAATTATTAAACAAAAAATAATCCTGATGTTGAATGAAGGGAAAATCCATCCCCCGCCATTTTTTGTCTCTGTTAAAAGCACATGGACCTATATATTTGTTTTATCCATTTAATCAAGTTTACAATGCTTACTTAATTTTAATATGAAATAATTAATATAAACAACATCAGGAGTGGGCCGCCTTAAGCACCGAAATTATTTAAAACTTAGTTTCTGCAGATGGTCATTTCGACAACTTATGTCTCTTCAGTGCAAATCAATTCAATACATTTTGAAGAACAAAATTATACCGAAAGAAGTATGCAAGCTGATATAGAAATAGATAAGTAACCAAAAAGGTATATACAGACAAAAGCCAAAGCCAAGGAGAAGAACTTTGCATGATTTAGATACTCCTTAGTTTTATATAATATTTCTCCCAAAAGTTCGAGACGCAACAGAAGACTTCTCTTTTATACAATCAGATCATGTTGATTCAAAAGTAAACAATAATGTCGTTCACGATGCGACTTTAGTGCAGGAAAATTTTAAAACCATCTCGATTGTTTAATTCTCCTTTAAGGATATATTTTGTAAGTAGTTACTATATATACTTTAAATCAACACTTTACAACAATAGGCATTCACTTCCGCCTCGTGTCAGTTTTTGAAACTGACATCTTTATGAATTTGTTTTCAGTATTACTTGCAATTCAAAATGGCGTCAATACAATCAGAATTGACTACCTGTCCCGTCGACTTCTAGCTCAGTTTTAACGAAGGATATCCTCACTTTAATTGCTTAAATTCGAGTGGGCGCGAGGAAGCAATTTGGATAAAAGCCTCTAACGCTATAGTGTGAAGTACCTCCTGCCACTCGCAAACACTTAAATAAATCTCCAGTGGGTACCAGATATATACCTACTGGCTTGTTAAAGCCTGTTTCATATTTCCAATTCTGTAAATTAAAATAATTGCTAGAATCTCTTGCTGTTTCTAGAATATGTTTCTTGTCACTATAATTTTCAAGTTTATGGTAATTAACCTTTTGATGTTGAAATGGACATTCGTCACAGGTACTACCACAGCTTAATCAAAAGAGTTAAAGCTTTCTCGCTCTCACCAGGAATCGCCGAACATCACTCTCATCTTGGTGCTGGGAAAGTCCAACTTAATACATTAGTAATAAAAAATATTTAAATAGATACTGTGGCCTTCTGTCAAAAATGTTTTACATTTCTCGTCTATGAGTCCAGTCTCATATCATTGTTGTCGCAGCATTTTGGGGGTGATTTGTGTTTTTGTTAAAGAACTTTGAAGTAAATACATCACGTAAAATGCACAAAAAACTGAATAATTTGACTTCCAGACTTCTGTAAGTGTGATGTTGAAAAAGCAGTTGTAACATAAATAACTGTTTCAATTTATGATTAAAGTTTCTGGGTATATATATCGACGTTACTTCTCTATTTCACTCACAAACTGAATGAGTGCAATAACCTACTGTAAAATTTGTGAACAAATTCTTGTTTTTTTTCTGTAAAGGACGTCTTAAGCTAAGCAATATTTCTGCTTAGCAAATTTTCATCAAGATTTCTTTTTATCAAAAAGATTGAAACCACATGCAGTTAGCAACAGCAAATAGAATAATGTAAGGATACATTGGAACACGACACATTTTCAAATCATTTGGTGCTTAAATTCATAAATAACACAATTCAAAACAGACAACCTTTTTAAATCACAAAAAAGGATGAATAAGATAAATTGCGATTCACTATCCATTTAGTGTGCATCTAACCAATATCCTTTGAGGCCTAACTTTTCTATTTATGGAAAATATTTCTGCAGGGAACGTACAAAGATGGTTCTAAGATCTGTCTGTTTATAAAGGGGTTTAACCAGAATGACCCAAAATATAACTTCGTTATGACGTCAGTAATACAAAATATCGAATAACTTACAAAAGATGGTTAATGTTACATACACAATAGAAAAGCAATACACAAGTTTGTCTTTGTTTTATTGTAGTAGAGTACATTTCGTGATTTCGTGACTTTCTGCTTGAGTGTCCAATATTTCCAATATTTATCTAAAAATAGAAACTTCAATTTTATTCTGTGTTATTTTTGGCAGTGAATCTGTTTGATGTTGACTACAATCTGACATTATGCTGAAATACCAAGAGACTTCTTTAATAGTAAGACGTATTATAACTCGGATGTTTTAAGCAAAGAAAGGGCTAATAAACATTCAGACAAATTGTCAATGGATATCTTTTATTCTTTCCACGTGATTCTTTCCTTTTAGTTTTTATACTTAGGGACCGACCATTTAACTTGATGGGGAGGGTTATGGGTTTTTTTTTCTGGACAGAAAATTTATTTATTTTTTAAGCATGTATCAACAAAATAAATAAGCATGATTTTTTTGGACAGAAAGCCTCCTTCAGAATATTTTTTTCATCAATTTCGCAGCCAAAATATTTGCCATTAAGTTGATTATTGACATGAAATGTGATGAAGGGGAGCAGATTCCCTGGTATTATACTCCTCGGAGTTTATGTGATCGTGCATATACCAAAACACTAAAACGTTTGCAATTTAAAATATTTATAGCTAGGTGCAATGACTGTTGCAAACAACTCCCTCTCACTGAATATGTTATAGACCCAGTACGTAATTATAAACAATGAGAGAATACGGAATAAATCAACACGAGACAAAGTCTCTACAAATACAAAGGAACAACGTTCCTAAAATATTTTTGAAATCCATTTATTGATAGTCAATATTTTTGCTACAAGGAAGGTAGAACTCCCCAATATAACTGCAGTCCATTTCACAAAAAATACGATAAAATCAGTCGCAAGTCTTTGACATTTCATCTTCACTTTAATACGATTAAAAAAGGTTTTTTTTCATATGGCTACTGTTCTTTAAGAAAATTTGAAAAGAAATACAATAAACAATGATGAAATCCAATGGGGCGGGGTAGGGGTAGTAACAAGATACCGAACAGAATATCAAGATCCGAAATCCAAAGGGCACGATGATTTTACAGGTGTAAAATACCGAAAAATTGTCAACCGCATTGGTGCAGATTTCGTACAGGCATTTCAAAATGTTGGGTAACAGCGGTTAAATGGCGCACCAAACGATTTTATATGAGTAAATATTCCAAAAATTAATTTTTGCTTTTGTTTTGTTTTGTTTTTTGTTGTTGTTGTTTGTTTTTTTCATACAAACAAATTAGAAACTTATGTAGATAGATAGACTGCCATGCAATTATTGGTCTTTCAGAAATTTAGTAAACATACCAATAGGCAAAACAAACTTCTGTTATCGGATAATAGAAAATATTTTTTTCGATTGTTAATATGTAAAATTTCACCCCCAAAAATAAGAAAATTTGCAAAAATTTGAAACAAGTATTTTTGAAATCCAATTAGGGAAAATGTTTCTTCTAATCGAGTTTTCAAAGAATAGCTGCTAGGTAGATTTTAATAAACAAAGGGTTTTAAGGTTAGTGAGGACACCTGACCCCAAAAATAATTCCAAATTCAAAATGCTATTTTTTTAATATATTACTGTTGAATATATACTCTTTCTTTAGTATAAATATTAGACCAACTTTCTAGGGGTTTTTCTGAGATAAATGGGGTCAAAGTTACCTCCCCTGAATAATGGTCCGAATTCCCATTTACCTCCTTTTGACAATATAAAAAAACAAATTGTACATTGTTTTTGTAAAAAGAGTGTTTGGATTATAAGTCATTGTTGTTTTAAAGATATTTCTAAAAAATATATCCACTTCTGTCAATTATTTTTGCTAATATTCCCAATTATGTGCACATTGAGGTTAGATTTTATATCACTTTTTGCCCCCTGGAGGGACATAAAAAGTGAAATTCAGAAAAACTTCCGAATTCAAAATTTAAATTTTTTTACTTAAATATATACCTTTATACGATATCGTCAAAATATAAAAAAAAATCAGTATAGCAAACCAGGCTTTTAAGAGACCTACAAGCATTCAAAATTGACAACATTGCCCTCCTCCCCTCAAAAAATTTTGCCGTCACTAGAACAAAAACCGGAAGTGATGTCACCGGATGTGCTTGTAGCACAAATACCAACCTAAAATAGTCATATGACTGTATACAGTCTTCATTTGACTAGAACAGGAAGTTGATGGTTACACATGTCAACCGTAAGTGGATACTTTCTTGCGCTTGTTAATCATAAATACAATAATTTCATCTACAAATTCAAATTTTGATAGTTCGACACGTAACCACGCAGGAGCTCTATAGAGTGATAAAGGAGCGTGCATGCGGGACCAAAAGTAGTTTGTATTTTCAATTGGCAACCGTTTTGACAGGAATGACCTATTATGCTGTACGAAGATATATTTTGGATGGCGTTGACGAAATGAATGAGTTGATATTTCTCATATTTTCTTGTTCAAAACTTATAGGATGTGATTAGCAGTGGCTTTTGCGGGCAGTATTTCTTTCACGTCTGTGTTACTTGTTTAGAAGAGAGGAGACTGCTATTGTTGTTCTAGGGTGAATTCTCTCTTTCAACAATTTTCAAGTTTCATTCTATCATTATTTCCCCTTATCCCATTATTTACTTTTTCACTACTCTCACTCTATTTTATTTCATTTTATCAAAGTTATTTCTCCCTTTTTAGCACTTGTGCAGTTCCTCGGTTCATTGTGGCATGTGACTATGTTTTGCGGCCATTGCAGGTGTTTCCTGTTATCTTTTTATTCTATCTAATTGGCGAATTGGAGAAGATTTTATTGAGGAAGCTGACGAGTACAAATATTTAGGTGTGTATTTTTCCCGGAGTTTAAGGCCAAATTTTCATAGATAATAAACTGAATTGTATGATTAGAATACTGGGGAAGCATGGTACATTTAACAGGATTGAATTCGGGAATTCTCTTTGGAATTCTGTGATACGCCCTACAGTTGCCCATGGGTGTTCTGTCTGGCTACCATCCTCTGATCAACAACGTAATCTATTACAATCTATGCAATATAAGGCTGCGAAAATTACAGTTAGGACAAAACTGAATGTTCCTATTACTGCCCTATTAATGTAACTAGGATGGGAACCGATAAACAACTTTCTTGATCGCCAAAGAGTAAACTTCTTTGCTAGGTTCTCAACTTTACCAGATACACGTTTTTGCAAAGTAATTTTTAATGAAGTAATGCGTAACGATACAACCCATTGGCCTTACTCTAACCACGTTAAATCTATTTTTGAGTATTTGGGTTTAGACCATTACGTAAACGGTAACTTAAACGTTGAAGTATTTTCAAAATTCTTCGGTCAAAATCAACGAAATAAAGATTATGCAAAAATCGCGTCAATGTGCAGCTTGGAACAATATAAGGATTTTCATGTATCTTATTGAACACAAAAATATCTCGTTAACCTTAATGACTTTTCAGAATCGCGTCTGAAATTACTAGCAAGAACAAACTGCCTACCAATAAACAGCGTTCTTCATCGTATGCAGTTGCGTAGTGACCCGTTATGTCAGACATGTAGTTCGAATGTGGACGAAACTTTATACCACATTATTTTTGAATGCAGTTCTTATGACTCTATATGATTTAACCCACCAAATGTCACATGTATTTGAAAACTTCGCAATTAACATGACGGATTTGGTCCCCATTAATCATATTCAATTTTTGATAGGCGATATGGGTTACGTTCTAAACGATAAGATAGGAAATTCATTAGATAAAATTTGCAAAGAATTTTTACGTAACGTCTTTTCCGTTAGATCTCAACTCCTCAAAACTTAGTTGACACCTTTTTGTGGCCTGTGTGACTTGTACATGCTTTTTGTGTTACGTATGTACTATGTTTTATTTCCTGGGTAGTATTTCAGTATTTCATAGGTGCAATACGATATTTTTAGAGTTTTAACCTATGTAGGAGTTGTCTTTTATGTATTTTGTTATGAACTATATTTTAAGCGATGTATTTTACATGAGTTTTAAAATAGTTTTGATAGTGATGAACTCGATAACTTTAGAGACATTTTAGTAGTTTTAATTATGTATATTGTAAATATTGTACTATAATTATGTGGACGCATCTACTGTTACCCCGACGGTAGATGCCCCCTTGTAAAGGGGTAGTATCCAAATAAATATATATATATATACTATCTATGTATTTATTTAATAGTATAGTGTAATTTAATGGTGCAAGTTTTGTGTTTTTCTCTTTTGATTTCATTAACTTTTTCAATTTCTGGGCTTATAAACTATAAATGGAATTATTTTTTGTTATTTTCATTTATTGTATACCTGAAATTTCTCTTATTCTTTGACCAAGACTCAGCATGTACTTATAACTTGTGTCGCATCCCTCTGATTATTTATTTGAGCAACGAAGAAATTAAATGTATGATTCAACCTCAATCCTCGTGGCTTAAAGCATGCAACTAAAGGATCAACTTCCATGCACTTTTCATACGCCCTCACACTCTAATTACATTTGATTGAATTTAAATTGAATTTTTGTATTAGGCACTGGGTTTGTCACTAAAAATGGAAACACGTGTCTTTGACAGCTATTCATTAATGGCGTGGTAGTTGAAATCTGTTGTATCTGCATGGTAACAACACAGAACCAACTGTTGGCATTTACTTGACGGGAGGAAGTACCATACTAGCTAGATATAGTAGTAACATACTAGAAGAAACTATGCATAAATATTGCCCAAAGAAAAAGGGTATATTTCACAAACCCAAAAGCGTTAGAATTACAAGATCAAGTAAAATTATTACACTTTCTTTTGTCTTATAACTATATATTCATGTACTGGGTATAATGAAAGATCGGTAAGGAAAAAAATACAGTTCATGCAACTTCATTCCTTTAAAATCGCAAAACAGAAAGACTAAATAATAGACTGACTACAAACTAAAAATTTGTCTAAATACAAAAAATACCGAACTTGCATAAAAAAATCAGTAAATTTCGTTATGCTGTACACGCGTTTCAAGGAGTAACCTCTCATCAGCAGCATTAAAATCAAATAATATGGAAAGCCACAATCCAAAAGTAGTCTAAAAAGAAGTACTAATTTCCATTAATATCGAAATAGGAAGCCAAATCCAGTACCAGGTATACCAGGAGTGGCAAGAATAATCGTCCTGAGGCATTGGATGAGAGCCATTAATAAAAGTTTTCACAGTGCTCTCCTCAGTTAAATTCTGATCTAAATGTATTCCAAAATACTTTATCATAGGTTGAGCTTTTATGACATAATCGTTATATTCTCTTGCAAAATTTGTTATTTTTTCAGTTTTCTTTTCGGAACAAATATAATACATAATATGGACATATCATTGACATAGCATAGGACAAGCAGGGGTCCTAAAATGCATCCTTGGAGAATACCAAAAGTAATATGAGTAGTTCTCACTCAGCTGTGTTTTCATTTACTAATTATCTGTTGCACAATTCCCTCGATATTTCGATACACCAGCTAGGAAATTCAGAAAATCAAAAAAGCAAACTTATATTCTTAGCTGCAAAACTTATGGAGTAAATTATGTTTACAAATATATGTAGCATCATTACAGATGATCATCAATAATTTGCATATAGCTTCCCTTCTAGAAAATGCATTATTTGCCTATTTTACGATTCTTATTTTGTTTGTACATTAAAAAATGTACTTCTTTTTTCCGCATTGTTATGTGAAAAAAAAAACAATTTGTTAACTGTCAGAACTAAAGATAAAAGTATAATCACCTCATTTTACATGGAAGAAATTATCATAAAAGAATTTAAGATTTTGGTATCAGCGGAAGGCTGTGTCTTGACCCAACTTTGATATTCCTTTCGAGCCTTTTAAATTATTTGGTATCTTCCTATCTTTCTTAATCATGTTATATGCAGTTTAAAACAACATTGTTTTCTTTTTCTTCCCTTTTTTAAACTAAATGCTCATAAAAGTTGCCGTTTTCTTTTAATCATACCTTTTTGTGCAGGGGATACGAAACAAGTAAAATATTTTCTCCAAATCAACCCATTATTTGAGGTATTCCATTCCCCGTATAAAAAATAAGAATGATATTTTTTACATCTATATTTATGAGTTTAGTATTTAAAGGAATCAAAATATAATTTATGCTTTTTCAATCCAAAGCCTTATCCAATACCACAAAATTCAATTGAGCGGAAGATTGTATAATTCCAAAAGGTCCAATTGAATTCCCCATAGCCAACCAAAAAAATTGACCGTGTAACATTTCCATACATTTCAAAATAAGTAATTATGATATTCTCTGTTTTCATAACAAAAGTAAATATTTCAGTCTCTAAAAGCTTGCATTTGTAAAGGAAAGAATAGCAAGATAAAATCCGATGTACATATTTGTAACAAAAAAATTGAAGAAAAAAGAATTTTCAGTGACTATTAATGGTATATGGTACATCATGTACAGTGTTTCCCTTTCTGTGTTTTAATATTTATCAGTATATTGTTCATAGTTTAAATATTTGAATTTTATCTGTCAGTACTGAAAATGATGTCGAAATGTTCATGTGCAGAACTTTACTGCGACTTCGGTGTCCGATTGTTGCAAATAACCAAAAAATCAATCTTGAGTATAGTTGTTTCGTTTTGCATGGACATGATTTTTTTTCTCCTCGATTGACTCATACGAAGCTTAGTTTCATTCTATAAGGAATTGATAAATTCAGTCCTTTTGCTTTGTATAAGTACTTTTGAAACAACTCTTACCTCGACTCATGATGGTTTCCAATAAGTTTTGTCTCTCGTTATTTTAAGTTGCTGTATATGACATATTACTTTGCGAGTTCTTTGTGTTTAATTTTCCGTGTTCAGTATTTCTTTTTCTTTATTTCTGTGGTTAAATTCCTGTGAATGAGTAGGAAGAATAAAACGATAGTTAATCTAAGTTTGGTTGCGGTTTCCCGTATCTTTTCTATGGCGATTCTCATATTCTTAAATGAAGATATGCAAAGTCACATTGTCTACAGGCTAAAACATACAGCCTACATGTTTTATACGTGTGTTATCAAACATGCTTTAAGACTATTACATTTTGAGTTACATTTAATTTTATTCTATTTGCTATTTCTGGTATTGTGTTTTACCAATACAACTAAATATAGATCCCTGGCTTTTATAGCAGTAGTTTTATCAATACACTATGGTATTAACGTCTTGTGAAGTTTAATGTGGATTGAAGAATAACAGGATGCCCTTTTGGGCAAATGTTGATGGACCATCTGTTATATAAGTCTCAGAATAACCATCAAACTATTGTTCGTGTATTGCGTGAATATCAAAACGCAAAGTATAATTCAAAGCTGGCATTTCCACTCAGGTGGGCAGAGTATGCCGACCTGGGGAGTCAAAATAAGACTCCCTGCTTAGAGTCAAGAAGTCTCGTCATGTGATCTTGAATTCATGATTGATTTAATTCAATTTGATTTTGTTTCCCGCCAAAAACTTTAGGTCTGCGATATGAAGTTCACATTTTTTGTTTAAATGTCATTTATTTTGGGATAAAATGCAATATCCGGTTAATATTTATGTTCCCGGATGTTTCAAACGGAACCCATCATGACAAAAACAGTGTTACTACAGATGTTACTGAATGACCAAACCAAATTCCCCAAAACGAGGAAGGAACATAAGTTGAGTCTTGCTATATTCAACCTCAGTTTTTGGAGAATATCTAAAATTTTTCGAAACATGTTTGCTCGAAATGTTGGCTTTTACGTAGGTTTCCAATCATAGTAATTATTAGTAGTAAAATAATATGAAAAGGAAAGGAAATGGGGTAAATGTCAATGTACACTGTCAGGATAACTGAGAAATTGAACACGTTTTGCCACAAATGTGACAACTGCAATGATGTTCAAATTTTCTGCACCCTTGTCCATTATTTCGATACTGGCACATAAACCGACGTTTTGGAAGGTTAGAAAAGTGATAAATCTAAGAAGTATCATCCACCGTTCAAAGTATTAAACCAGAGTCGAATTTGTTGTTACTTTTTAGCTCAATATGTATTTTTTTTTTTGTAATGAACATGCTGACATGCCGAACTGCTGTAAGTTTAAGTGACATAAATAATAAGGTGTACTTTTCACATGAAGTTTACTGTAAAAAATGTCATTTCTATTAGTACAGCATTTTTGAAATATTTTTTTTTCGTGTATTGTCAAAATAGCTCCGGATAAAAAAAATCTCATTGATATACATTTTGCAATTTTTTTTTCTAACCTGCATTTCCTTTGTTACGCACGTTTTGTTAGCGCTTTACTTCAACAATACAGGGCGATATGCTAAATAAATTACTGATATTGAGGAAAATTTTATGGCAATAAATTAACAGCAATTATGATAATTTCACAAATATTGAGGTGTCCTTTTCCGGATGAAGTTTGCTGGAAAATACAAAATTGTCAATTCTAACAGTAATGCATTTTTTAAATAATTTTTTTTACGAATTGTCAAGATAGTTCCGCAAAAAAAATTTAGTTAACATAAATTTTGCAAATATTTTTTTTAACCTGGGTTTCTTTAGTTACCCAATTTTCGTTAGCGCTTTACTTCACCAATACATGGCGATATGCTACATAAATTACTGATTTTATGGCAATGAATAAGCAGCAATTATGATCATTTTTGTGGTTTATTCTTATATGACGGCCTTCAATCGCTCTGTATCCAAACCCATGGAAAAAATAATATGGGTAACGCCATAAACAAATGACAGTTCCTTCGATATCGTCATAGATAGTTTTACATCAGTTTTTGAAACGTCACAAAACAATGGACAGCGTAAAATGGCGTTTCATTTATGTGTACTATGATGAATTCTTCTAAACGGAACCTTGTGACTGTCGAAACACTTTACGTAAGAAAATCAACAATAGTGAATATGAGAATTCACGAAAAAAATGTAATTCGAAACCGTTTCATTGCAAATCGGACCTTTCAGAATTATGTCGTTCAAATTTTTGTTTCAAACGTCATATGTTTTGTAGAAAAAAATACAACTTTCGAGTACAATTAATGTACTAGAAGGTTCAAAACGAGATTAGCAGGCCCTGTACAGTTAGAAAATACTAGATATCAGGAATATAAATATGAATAACAACATACCGAAATTATCTTGAATTTAGATTCTGCATATGCGCATTTCCACAACTTATGTCTCTTCAGTGCAGATTAAATCAAAATCAAAATCCATAAACCGAAATATTTGTAAAAGCTGATAGAGAACAAATTACCAATAGGGTATAATACGAAAAGCCAAAATCAGTCAAGGACAGAGCGAAACAATGAATACCATTTAAAATACAAAAGGATTGAGAACGTTTGTTTACGTTTCATAGACCTGTATGAATCGAATTAAATAAAACATATTATAGAGCTATTTACTAACATTTTTGATAATTTTCTTCAACAGGCGAGAAAATTGTTCTTGTTGCTTTCGGCTGTTTTTAAAAGCCATCACAAAAAAAGAACTTGATAAAAACAAATGTAGTGCTTTTTTGAAAGTGAAAATAACATAATATGTGCAAACTATTTAACTTCATTTCATTTCCTTTCATTCCATTTCATTTCGCGCCACTTTTAGCTGATCTCTTTCTTTTTTCGGATGGGGTCAAGTTATTTCAAGGCCAACACAGAAAAACAAAAACATTTAGCTCAGTCCTTTAATTTTAGCTTCCGCTACATAAACGATGTACTTTCTCTTAATAATCCTAAATCTAAGGAGTATTTACATCAGATCTATCCAAAAGAGCTTGAAATTAAAGAAACAACTGATACAACTACTTCAGCTTCGTACCTAGATCTTTTGATAAACACTGGCGAAGATGATGGTTTGAAATCTAAGCTATATGACAAACGTGATGATTTTAACTTCCCAATTGTCATCTTTCCCTTTCTGAGCAGCAACATACCCACCTCTCCAGCTAGCCTAGGGGGTGTACATTTCACAGTTGATTCGTTACTGTCGAGCATGTAGTTTATACAGTGATTTTTTAGTAGAGCAAAAACACTGTCCCAAAAGCTGCTTAGTCAAGGATTTGTTCAGCCTTTGATACTTTCATCCCTTCGAAATTCTATGGCCTACATCACGACATCATTGACAGATATAAACTATCTGTGTCCCACAAGAAAACGGACATTTTCAGCTAGATTTCACGTCTTCACGGATTTGATATAACCGATTTTGACTGAACCCTGGATTTACTCACTGATAGTGTGACGGTTGCCGCTTAGCGGAGCAGGACATGCTTACCCTTCCTGACCACCTGATGTCAGCCCCAATTTTCATGGGAGTTCACACTATGATTGCTTTAGTTCTTAATGTCGTTTCTTCCGTGCCTTGTGGTTGTCTCGCGTCCTTGCTTCGTCTTTGTTTTTCTCTGTTGTCGTTTTTGCCATGCATTTTGGACTTTGATTTTTGTGACCATCACTTCCCCTTGCTCTGCACTTCAAATCTCAAAATTGTCTACCTAGAAAAAGGGTTGCATTCATCTTATTTTCATCCACACAAAGTTCTATGTATCTGGTTATCATTTAAAGGCCTAAACACCAATAGGTTAGCTTCATCTAGTTTTATATTGTTGTCGTAATAGGGAGACTAAAAATTACAGAAGGACGTCACCAAAAAGACCACAAATCTCAAACAAGATAGATCAGTGAAATAAAGCAGCTAAATAAATGCACACACAAACCCAACATTGACAGAACACCAACTGACAAAGCAATGACTGAGCAAATTATAATAAACATTGTCGAAAGGCCATGCAATGGGCGCAACAATGGCTGAAATGTTAAACAGAACAACCCAGCGACAATTTTTACAGATCATCTCCGCGGACAAAAAGTCTCAACAACGACTGCAAATTAAGGTGATTTTTGCAGATCAAAGAATCCAAACGAAGACAAAGTAGCACAACAGAAAGAGTCCTATAGACCATTGCCAACCAACAGAAGAATCCTGACAAAAACACAATTTTACAACTGAACATCACCAATACACTACGGAACATAAACAATGACAGAAAACTATATTAGAACCGAACAAACCAGCTACTAAAGAACTCTGACAATGACACAATACTATCCAGAAGAATTAACAATGACAAAATACTATCCAGAAGAACTAACAATAACACAATACTATCCAGAAGAACTAACAATGACACAATACTATCCAGAAGAACAAACAATGACACAATACTATCCAGAAGAACTAAAAATGACACAATACTATCCAGAAGAACTAACAATGACACAATACTATCCAGAAGAACATCACCAACACACAAAAGAACCGCAACATAGACATTATCCCACAACAGAACCGCAACATAGACATTATCCCACAACAGAACATCAATAACAAAGAATTCTGCCATACAACACTATCAACTCCTTAATCAATGACAAAATACAAAAACAGAACGAAAGAGCATTCGCAAAACAAAAAGAACATCACAAACTGCAGAACACCAATTATGACAGAAAGATATGAAGAACTGAACTACACACACAATAAACCGGAACTACAACAATGACAATTGCAAAAGAACAATTCCATATTCCACACTAGTACAATTATTATTCATGGTGGATTTTTTGCCTAAAGTTCATTAAATACAATACAATATACCTACTACAGCACACAGTAAATTTCTGTAATTGTAATTGGCAAGCTAAATACGTGTTCTGACATTACACTACACGTTCTACCGCTGTTTCTGTTATTCTCAGATTTAATTGACACATTTCTTATCATTTAAAAATTCATATTCTCTCATCAACGTATTATTGTGTGATAATTAAATAATTTCTACATCATAATGACGAATTTACACACAGTTCTTCCTGTTACGATTTGATTAGGAGACACCGTTATGAATATAAATATCATTCCAAAATCCACGTGGGCTGGGACAATGATGGCTGACGACAGACGCCATCTCCATAGGGCATTCACATCTGTACCATTGTCATCCCATGATAGGTAGACGTATTTCCGTATCTGTCCAAATTTGAACGGTATAGTGTTCATTCCATCAGTAAGATACATTCGTAAACAACATATTTCTCAATTTTAATGTCAATTTCTATCAAATAAATGCCAAGTTGTTTATCTCTGGTTATTCAAATAAGCAACCATTCGTATTTTTCTGGAGCCCAAATGCTGCGTTTTCATAATTTTTCATTATCTAATATTGTTACCCTTCTATAACGTAAAATTATCATCGGTTTTTATTATTTATCTATATTTTGTATGTGAAATAAGATGTCAAGAAAAATTGATGTTAAACCAAAATATATTGTATTTATATCAGCTTGATAATACAGTTGGTGTGCTTAAATAACGGAATTGTCATTACTGAATTTGAAAGTTGGACAGTAAAACACAACAGCCAATCTTATGTCGAAACTAAATCAACAATAATTGTGGTATTTTGTTCTTTTGGTTTTCTTTGTCTTTGATAGTTTAACCGTTGCTGTAGTGATTTCTATAGGTACTCTTTGTCCTTCTACATTACTGACTTTGATAGTTTGATACCTCGACAGACTTTATCTATTTAAGATTTTTTCATGTTTTCATGGTTCCTGTTGTAGTTTTGATTTATGGTTTTTTTCTCATTTTGTCTCTGCATTTTCTAGCTTTGGTAGACAATGCTTGGAGTTTGTCAGATTATACTAAATTTTAGGTCAGTTCGTGTTTTTGTGATGTTAAGTGCACTTTTTTCTATGTTGTCTCCATTATTGTTGTCTTTATGCATGTACATGTATAGTTATACTGTTTAAGGGAGTATGAGCGTCAGATTTCAGAAACATTCGATATCTTCGTGGTTTATCCACTCAAACAGGGCTAATTTGATTTGCATATGGATCATATTTTCTTGGTCATAGGTCACTTTAACATGCATAAAATAGACAAGATGCAAAATTTGTCACCTTCGAATTATATTTTAATATATTTTAAGGCATATAAACAGCTAATGTAAAATGAAAGAAAACTCTAGTGATAAATGTTTCCCGCCGAAATTTGTATCTTATATCTCAAAAATTCTTGCATGGGTTTTCGAAATGTTTTTCTCACGTCGTTCTATAAGCGAAGTTCTTCAAAGCAAACGGTCAGAATTTTAATTCTAATCACAAAATTTCTGACCCTCGGACTCCCTTTCATGTTTTTAACGTTACCGTTTGGAATAATTTCTTCATTGACTTTTAGTCCTTTTGTCAAGCACATTACTGACTTTAATAGTTTGAAGGCTCAACACAATAGTTTGATGTGATTTTAGACAAGTTCTTGTTTTCATCGTTCCAGTTTTAGTTGTGAATTCTTTACGTTTTTTTTTTTTTTTTTTTTTTTTTTTTTTTTTTTTTGTTGTTGTTGTCTTTTTCTATCCATCATTATATTCTTTGACATTAAGACTCATTAAATTGTCAGATTATACATACATGATTTTAGATCAGGTTTGATTTCATCGTTCCAGTTTTAGTACTGAATTCTTTATGTATCCTTGGTTCCCTTGTCTCCGACTTTACAGACTTGATAGATGGATTTTTTTTTTAGTTTGTCAGATTACACCTGATTTCAGATCAGTTCTAATTTTCGACATTATTGTTTTTGTCTTCTCCCGGGCCCTTTTCCCTTTACTGTGATCTACAACTCGATAGTTTTTCAGACTTTACCTATCTAATTTTAGATCAATTCATTTTTTCACCGTTGTTGTATTAAGAAATTAATTGTCTTGCCATTACATTTTGTAGAGTTTATTTCCTATGTGCTGTCCCTTCTCTGTCATTTGTGATTTCAGATCAGTTTCACAGTTTTGTTGTTCTTGTGGTGATTTCTTTAAGCTCTCTTATTTTGTCATTTAGTTTTGCGACGTTTTTTCGACATGGTCTCCATTTGTGTTGCCTCTTTTCTGTCATTTGTGATTTTAGATCGATTTGCTCATTTAGTTTTTATTTCCCCGAGATTTTCATGGTCTTTTTGGGTCGCACATTACTGAATTTGATAATTTTATAATAGTTTGTCAGACCATGCCTGCCTGATTCTAGATTAGTTCAGGTTTTCTCATTGCTTATTTAGTAGTGATTTCTTTAGGCACTTTTCAATCTTTTGTCTTGTACATTACTAACGCTGGGAGCTACAGCACATTCTTTTTTCTATTACATTTTGTTTGATTTGTTTTCTCTGTTCTCACCATCTGTCTCGTCTGTTTACTGTCATTTTATGGACATATTTTCATAGTCGCTTACTAATCGGAGGAATGTTTTACGTTCTCTTGGTCCTTTTGGTTTGCACATTACTGACTTTGATAGTTTAAATTTAAAACACATTAGTTTTTTCAGATTGTACCTAGTAAATGTTTTCATTGTTGTTGTTTTCATATTTTTGTATAAGATCTCTAATTGTGTCAATACATTTTGTGGTGTGTGTTTGTGCCTCTGTAATTCTAACAATCAACATGAATACTTCTCTTTTACTACTTTTTGGATTATAGACTTCCACATTATTTGATTCTATGCTGCTGATGAGAGGTTACTCCTTTTAACACGTGCACAGCATAGCGAAATATACTGTTTATTATGCATTTTAGGTATTTTTGCATACAAAACGAAAGAATTCCAAATGTTGTCCCTTACTAGTAGCTATTGTGGTAGTCTCTAAATGGGGTTGTTTGTGGAGTTTTGTTACCCGTTTTTGTTATTGCTATATGTTTTACCTTTGAGGTTTGTTATCCTTATACCTCATCCAGTGTTATAAACAGTGTGATATTTCAAAAACTTCATTTTATACATAAAACCTCAAATTTCAAAATGTGAATGCTATACTTTGCATTTCTATTATTTTCGGTTTTTTATGTGAATTCCTGACGCAAATGAATTCACGCTATAAATTGTACCTATTATAGTTGTTTTCCACATACCATAAATAGAATTGCATTTATTACATGTTTTGCAAGCAGTTTTTACATGAAATTTGCATACTTGTCACTACTTCGATTGATAGAAATATTTCCTTCTGCTAATATGCAATACAAACTAACCACCATCTAATTAAAGTGTCCCCACGTCATAAGTCATAGTCGTCTCCAATGACGTGTGTGTGAATAAGAGGTTTTTATTTCTGGAGAAAGAAGAGACCATTTTTCCTTCAAGCCAAACCAATACGTACCTCAAACACACACACACTGGCAATTTTCCATCACAAATAATACGTAATCATTTTGCTTAGGCTAATTTCTCCGATTTCAAAGGTAAAAAAGTTTTCTCGATTGCTTGTGTCATCTTAGCTCATTCAGGCGCGATTGTTACACCTTACCTTCAAGTTTCTTACAATTGCAGTCCATGTGTAATTTGTAACAGATTTACATCAAAGGGTTTGCATTCACCTCGATCTGCACACCTGATGTTTATTAGTCTTGAAACCACTCGCAGCATTTACATGGTAAATTATTGTTAAAATCGGATACGGATATTATATGAGACGCAGTCATGGATTTATGGTTAGGATTTTGGCTACCGCTAGGCATACTAAAAAGCTTAAATTACAAGTTTGGATCAAAGAATAATTAATGACATACCTTATAACACGCGACTAAAAAAATGATAGTGATAAAGTTTTAGAAAATGTGTGTAAAATCCAAAACCGCAGAAAAGAAAAACGTGCTCTACCAGCATTAATGCCATCTTGTATTATTTCAGAGACATAAATTTTATTTTATTAGAAAAAAGATACTGCAAAAATATCATCAAATAACAAAAATCTGTAAGAAAGGTGTAAGAGTTGTCAAAACATGCAAAATGTTTAGTATACCTGTATTGGGTTTTATTTGTATACGGAAACGGGGTACAGAAACGGGAGGTTAGGGTACCAATCAACCGTGTATGTCTAGCTCTTACTACTGCCGGTACCAAGTCCTATTGTTAGTTCCTACTGTTGTCTACCTTTGACCTTTTTAGCTTACCTGGCCTATAAGGCCATGTGAGCTATTGCCATCACTTGGCGTCCGTCCGTCCGTCCGTCGTAAACTTTTTTCAAAAATCTTCTCCTCTGAAACTGCTGGGCCAATTTTAACCAAACTTGGCCTGAATTATCACCAGGGTATCTAGATTCAAATTGTGTTCGATTAGTCCGAGGACCAAACATCATGGCTGCCGTTATTAAAAATAGCACATAGGGGTAAACTGCTGTTTTTGGTAAATAACTCAAAAACCATTACAGATATCATTACAAAAATCTGACACACGGTAAAAATAATCAACATGACAAGATCTACCTGCCCTGCAATTTTGAAGAAAATCTGATGACCCGTTTTGGAGTTATTGCCCTTTTTCCGGAAAAATTTCTAAATTTTGATATTCTTTATTTTTATCACAAAAACTATAACAGATAGAGGTCAACTTTAAATTGCAAAATTGTTCAGCATATCAAGATCTAACCACCTTGAAATTGTTTAAGAAAATATAACTACCCATATAGGAGTTATTGCCCTTTATTGGTAAAATTTAAGAAATTTGATACTTTTTGTCACCAATTTAAAAAATCTCCTCTTAAGCCACTGGGCTAATTGTTACCACACTTGACCTGAATCATCACCAGGGTAAACAGTTTCAAAATTGTGTTCGATTAGTCCGAAAACCAAGCAACGTGGCTATTGTTACTAAAAATAGAACAAAGGGTAAATTGGGGTAAATTACATTTTTTGCAAATAACTCGAAAACCGTTACAGATATCAAAAATCTGAGTGGAATGGAAATAATCAGCATGTCAAGATCTACCAGCCCTACAATTTTAAAGAAAATCCGAAAACTCGTGTTGGAGTTATTTCCCCTTTTCCGTAAAATTTTCTGAATTTAAATATATTTTATTTTTTTATTTCAAAAAAGTGTAACAGATAGAGGTCAAGTGTAAATTGCAAAAAGGTTCAGCATATCAAGATCTACCCACCATGAAATTTTGAAGAAAATCCCAAAACCCTTGTAGGAGTTGTTGTCCTTTTTCACAGAATTTTCAAATTTTCATATTTTGTCGTCTTTTATTTCCATAACAAGAGAAGATGAAAGTTAAGTGTAAATTGATAAAATGTTTGCCATGCTGTTGCCACTTCAAAACCGGTGTTGAAATTTGTTTATTGACCGCCATTTTCAAAATGGCCGCCAAAAAAGGCGTAAAAAATTCAACTTGTCCATTTCAATGAAATTTGGTTTCCAAATAGATATTGATGTTTCGACTTCAAAACCAATGTTGAAAATTGTTCATTGACCGCCATTTTCAAAATGGCTTCCAAAAAAAGGCGGGAAAATTCAACATTGTCCAAACTCAATGGAATTCGGTTTCCAGAGAGGTATTGATGTCCCAAATTCATGTTAAAAATTGCTCGTTGACCGCCATTTTCAAAATGGCTTCCACAAAAGGAGGGAAAATTCAACATTGTTCGATTTCAATGAAATTTGGTTTCCAAGTGGATATTGATGTTGCTATTTCAAAACAGATGCTGAAAATTGTTTGTTGACTGCCCTTTCCAAAATTGCCGCCTGAAAAGGCGGGAAAATTTAACATTGTCCAATTTCAATGGAATTTGGTTTCCAAATAGGTATTGATGTCGCAAATTCAAACCAATGTTAAAAATTGTTCGTTGACTGCCATTTTAAAATGGCCGCAAAAAAAGGCGGGAAAATTCAACATTGTCCGATTTCAATGAAATTTGGTTTCCAAGTGGATATTGGTGTCTCAACTTCAAAACCGGCGATGAAAATTGTTTGTTGACTGCCATTTTCTAATGGCTGCCAAAAAAGAAGGGAAAATTCAACATTGTCCGATTTCAATGAATTTTGGTTTCCAAATAGATATTGATCTTATGAATTAAAAACTGATGTTAAAAATTGTCTGCTGACCGCCATTTTAAAATGGTTGCCAACAGGCGGGAAAATTCAACATTGTTCGATTTCAATGAAATTTGGTTTCCAAATAAATATTGATGTGGTAACTTAAAATGGTTTTAAAAATTGTTGTTGTTGACCGCCATTTACAAAATTATGTCAACTTCAAATCTGGTGTTGAAAGTGGTCCTTAGCAAGTAGGTTTTTGTCAAAATATCCCAATAATGAAATATAGTAAAACACCATCAGACTTTAAATACAGCTCAGGATATTGGTGGTGTTTGAGCTACCAAAGTTTGAGAGACTAAAGTTCAACTGTATAACTTACAATGTTAGCTTGATTGTGGCAACTGAAAGCCAGGTGAGCGATACAGGCTCCTGGGAGCCTCTAGTTTTCTTGTGCAGTTCCCTGTTGAATTGTGGCTAGTGATTGTAATTTCGGCCATTTTAACTGTTTCCTGTTATCTGCAGGAGTAAATGCAGACGAAACAAATTATGTAGAAATACATCCAATAGAACAAAAACTACTTCACGGAGAAGGAGTATTATATCTCCCAACATCATATTTTAGACTGAATTTGATATACTAAGTAGGGGCTTCAAAGGGAGGTTAATTTTTTTTCAAAAAGGGTAATATCAAACAACAAATTGTACATTTTGAATATTTTGATGCAGTTTCCGACGATATACATGGAATGTCTATATTTTTCACTTAAGCAATAGATCTTTTTCTTTTTTCAGGATAAACATGTAAAATGAATTGTGCAAATCATTTCCTAAACGATTTTTTACTTTTAATGAAAAACTACTCAGTTGTTCTGGTATAGTTTGCATACCACGTGATACAAATACCCCAAAACAATAAACAGACTAGAATTTGTTTCGCGGTGTGCTGCATACTAGTATTTTACAATTTTGCTCAATGTTCGACGTTTGGGTTTCGTTGTTGTCTATTGTCAAGTTTTATTGAGCTATAGCTGGATAAGGTATTTTGTGCATTGTGTAAAGGCCAAACGGCCTATGCTGATTTTTGCATCAGTTTCAGTCCCGTAAGGTTATTCTTCAATCAACTTTTACACTCCTCTTTTTATATTTGTACTGAAGAGACAAAAGTGGTCGATTTTAAAGTGCCTACAATGACCAACAACAATTAATGCACAAACAATAACCGCGCAATACTTACTACGCAGCAAATACATTTCACATATACTGGCTTGTCACTGATGCTGCCGATTTCTAGTGACACACATGATGACTCTTTACCAATGCCTTCGGGTAGTTTAGAGTTTGAATTTTTACCAGCAGACTATAGGATTCTTGAGTCAGCAGGCAGCTTAGTGAACATCACTCTTTGACCCATGTTTCTAAATTACGTTTTGTCCCATTCTTTAGTGGTATAAGAGTTAGTAGTCTACCTTTATTTGATTATATTCGTATGTTTATTATACTATAGGGAAATGGGATACATAAAGGGGAGGTTTGGATACCCCATAAACCAGTTTAACTCTACCACTAGCTTTTTCTAGTGCCACTACCAATTCCTATTCCGAGTTCCTATCGTTATATACGTTCGTCATTTGTCACTCATGTGTGCTTTCGACTGTAGTTCCTTTGTAAATTAGGTTTGTTTGTCATTTTTGGCCATTTTATGTGTTTACCGTTACAGTTTCTTTTTAATTTTTCGTTCAATGCATCAATCAATGATCAGAATGACGCGGATAATTATACTAAACAACAAGAATGGTAATATGTTTGTTTTACTTTCAGTATATTTATCTGCGTCAAATCTGTATTGGCTTAACAATAGGATCAGTTTTAAACGGAGAATTACATCCGATTTGGCTGATCGATATGAAGAACGTGAAGTATATCCATGTTTTTCAAAATGTATATTTATACACGTTGCACTTGTTAATGCTTACTGACTTGTAAGCAAGCCACATTCAACATAATTGAAGTTATCTTTTGAATCAAATTAATTCTTTTATTCACTGTCCCATATACATATACTTTTATTTCTATATTCATGTAAAAATGGATTAGATATAAGGCTAATTTTTCAAACAACTGACGGTAATTTGTTAAAAATCCAGATTGCGCAATCTTTTAATTTACACCGTCATCTTGAAAATGCATATATCACTTGTGTTTACTGTTTGTAATGCTTCAATTTACTTACTTTCCTTTGAAGTGTGGTTTAAGTTGGATGTTGGGTGGCTACGAGAAACAAAATGGCCTGTTATGTCTAACAAACCTTGGAGTGTTCCCAGCGTTTTAACGTCGCCGAAACTCTTACGCTTACACTACCAACTGACGGGTTTAGGCGACTTTCTACTTTTGATACATTGAAAAAGATAACATTCTTGTGTGTAATATGTTTATATATGTCACCCATTCAGACTCGTGCCGGCACGGAATTGTTAGTTAAGTGCTGGGTTGTTTGTTCCTAAACACCAGTCATGCGCCTTTAAGGATTTGTAAACTATCTTAAACGTATTTATATAACAAGTTACTTTGTAATCGATAAATTTGTCAAGTACATATCGTAAATCTCATGGTTATTTTCAGTACGACTTCATTTAAAAACACAAAATTTCTTGTACAATTAGTAATGTAGGTAACATGCTATTAAAATCAAAATGGTAAAATATGCCATAATAAAAAAGTAAAAAGGACAAAATATACAACTAAAACCCAACTAAAAACACACTAAAGAGAGACAGAAATGTAAAGCCCAAAGTTTTGGTCTGACGGCCTTCGACTAGCTAAGGGGCAGTTCAAGAAGATGGACCTTCCAGAACCAAAAAAAAGGAGACCAACTGACGTGCTGGAACTAAAAGGAATTTGTATACGTTGATTACAATTTGATTAAAATATGTATGTATACAATAAGGAAAGCTATGTGTGAAAGTATTAGAAAATTGGCATATTTGTAAATCTAGGGTCTGTTTAAGTTATATTTGGTCATGGAACTTGGCTATTGTTTCAATTTCCTTGTGGAGAGAATTGTAGGGGTCCCGAGTTTGNACCTGCATGTCACATCACCAACAGCTTGCCTTGTGCTGTTTGTTTTGTTGATTTGCTTTTGGAAAATGGTTGTTTTCTCAATGTTATACCTCGTGTCATGTATTGACTAAACTGAAACATGTTATTGGTTGATTGTAATATGTATGACTATAAACCAGAAAATTATGTGTCGGTTATACCTATTACTGTAATGCAGAACATATGATTGGTCGATTGTATAAAAATCATTATAAACCATACACGTGATTGGTCAATTGTAATACTTGTCACTATAAACCATACACATGATTGGTCAATTATAATACTTGTCACTATAAACCATACACATGATTGGTCAATTATAATACTTGTCACTATCAACCATACACATGATTTTTTCAATTGTTATACTTATCACTATAACATTTATACACATAATTGATCAATTGTAATACTTATCACTATATACCATACACATGATTGGTCTACTGTAATACACATCACTATAAACCAGAACATATGATTGGTCAATTGTAATACGTGTCACTATAAACCAGAACATTTGATTGGTCGATTGTAATACATGTATGTATCACAATAAACCAGAACATATGATTTTTCTGTTGTAATACATCAATATAAACCAAAACATATGATTGGTCGGTTGTAATAGGCATAACTATAAACCAGAACATATGATTGGTCGATTGTAATACGTATCAATATAAATCAAAAGTATGATTGTTCTGTTGTAATACGCACCATTATAAACCAAAACATGTGATTGGTCGATCAATATAAACCAAAAGTATGATTGTTCTATTGTAATACGCACCATTATAAACCAGAACATGTGATTGGTCGATTGTAATACGTATCAATATAAACTAAAAGTATGATTGTTCTTTTGTAATACGCACCATTATAAATCAAAACATATGATTGGTCGATTGTAATACGTATCAATATAAACCAAAAGTATGGTTGTTCTGTTGTAATATGCACCATTCTAAACCAGAACATATGATTGGTCGATTGTAATACGTATCAATATAAACCAAAAGTATGATTGTTCTGTTGTAATACGCACCATTATAAACCAAAACATATGATTGGTCGATTGTAATACGTATCAATATAAACCAAAAGAATGATTGTTCTGTTGTAATACGCATCATTATAAACCAAAACATATGATTGGTCGATTGTAATTCGTATCAATATAAACCAAAAGTATGATTGTTCTGTTGTAATACGCATCATTATAAACCAAAACATATGATTGGTCGATTGTAATACGTATCAATATAAACCAAAAGTATGATTGTTCTGTTGTAATACGTATCATTATAAACCAAAACATATGATTGGTCGATTGTAATACGTATCAATATAAACCAAAAGTATGATTTTTCTGTTGTAATACGCATCATTATAAACCAAAACCTATGATTGGTCGATTGTAATACGTATCAATATAAACCAAAACATATGATTGGTCGATTGTAATACGTATCAATATAAACCAAAACATATGATTGGTCGATTGTAATACGTATCAATATAAACCAAAACATGTGATTGGTCGATTGTAATACGTATCAATTTAAACCAAAAGTATGATTGTTCTGTTGTAATACGCATCATTATAAACCAAAACATATGATTGGTCGATTGTAATACATATCAATATAAACCAAAACATATGATTGGTCGATTGTAATACGTATAACTGTAAACCTTCACTCGAAAGTTCTGGTAAAACCAGTTTTAATTTGAGATTTTGTCAGAAAATCTTTTACTTCACGGCCACATTCGGTTGTTTTGGACCTAGCATCAGAAAAGTGTCATTGTTTTATGTCGCTCTTTTCACTTTTACTAAGAAGGATTAAACCCTTTGGAATACAAAATTTCAGAAAGAATGACATCTGATTGAAACTTCCATTGTTTTTGGTGTTTTTGTCTACAGGGTATTAATTTCCTACAATAGATTTTTTGTGTATTCATCAACAAATTCTGTTATTTTAAAAAATTATGTAAATTTGTAAAGATAATTACAATGAGGCTTGTCCCTCCCGGTTAGAAATATTAAATTGAGATATGTATGTCTATATTATTATCACACATGTTGTGTATATATGTAAAGGTTTAACTATGTATTTGTGTACATTTCTCTGTAACAATGCATTTTGCTTGTTGGAATAAAATTTCATTCATGTAAAATAAGGGCAGGGGTAGAGAGCATTGCTTCATTAGAGAGCAAAAAAGATTTAACATTAAAGGATTTTCCACAGAAATGACCCGAGGAAAAGGGTAATTTTTAAAAAGCTATTATGCATAGATTTTGTTCTGCATGTTGTTGAAATCAATATTTCGTTTGTATGTGAGAATATAAAAATTATGGGTTACCATTGGTATAAGAGAAATAAATTGTGAAAGGTAATTTCTTTATCGATATCGATATATGATATTTCATTTATCCAAAAACGCCTCGTTTTAATGAAAATATTTTTAAATAACTAAATACCGAAGTTACTGTGAAGGAAAAAAGAATTTTGAAATGTAAAGTTTTTGGTAAATACATAATTATATTGGTAATGTAGGAGAACTGTTTCTCGTGTCTGTAGAATTTTCATGAAGAAAACCGATTGGATCTCGCTCGTACATCCCAAATCAATTCTATACTTTGCAAAAGTGTCTTCCGGTTTACATTACACGAAGCTATGGCAAAAGAAACAGTTTCAATTTTGACATTGTAAACTTTCCACACCTCATCACCAATATTCCGTATATGCCGTACATATTTCTTAATTAATCCGTTATGCCAGGGAATGTAGTCACTATCAAGATTTTTTTAGACAAGTTCTCTTTCATAAAATTTAGATCAAGTTTTTTTTTTAATCTAGATAGTATTAATGTGCGGGGTTGTCTACTGGTCTATCGTGGACCCAAATATAGTTCATCTTAATTTGGCTTGCACACTGAACGTCAAAAGCATTCTACCTTGATGACGCAATGTTTGTTTTAACTACTTTGCGCATACATACGCTATAGATAGTCCGGATATCAGTGTGAGGTTCGTGCATCGTTAAATCTAGTTTAATACGCCAGTTTATTTTAAAATATCCCGAATATGACGGCTGCACTTATTTGATCTGTTTGGGTATGTGGGTTCTCCGATTTTTCGTTCGGCCAGTGGATTTTCCTAACTGGTCTCTCCCTCTGATTATGCTTTGGATTTTTGTTGTCACTTTTATTTGGTTCATTTCAGAGTTACTCGAATCTGATTTGTTCGTATTATTTCTTAGAAATTATTTAAAAAATGCATCTGAGGTAGTTATTTCAATTTGTTGAACAGATGCCATAGACAAATAAATACGGCATCCAATGAAGTGTGCTCATCTTACTTTTTGTGTGCGACTCATTCCATAGAAATACGGCATCCAGTGAAGTGTGTTATCTTATTACGATCCCGCGTGGTAAAATTCGTTTTATCATATTTGAACTGCCGAAGACACAATTGATGTCCACAAAAAATAAGCAATTCTTAGAAGAAAATGTAATTAATTGGTGACTCACAATGAGTAAATTGTTATAGTTGCGAAAATAAATCCGGTCATCCGGCATTGTCTTGTATGTTACAATATCCCTTGTAAAGGATATTAATTTTTCGCTTTGGAATCTGATTGGCCCAATTTAAAATTTTTAATGGATTCCTTCTCTTGTTTTTGTTATATGAAAAGCTTTAACAACATATGCTTCTTTAAATATCAATAGCTTTGGATCGATCACTGAACACATATTCTATTGGAAAGTATCATATTCCCACCTATTTTGTGATTTTATTATAAATGTTTCATTCGTATGCAAATTTTTAATTTATGCATGGTCCTGTATGAACTGAAGGAAGCTATTCGAATGCAGTTTATAATTTTCTGTATTTTGTTATGTTTTGTTCTGTTCTGTTCTGTTTTTTTAACTTTATCTATTTATTTGTCTCTTTTGGGGGGGATTTGGCCTTTACAATAATAACTTATAAGTCTATATATATTAATTACATCAAGGTAAACTGAAGGACGTTTGCTCATAAATTTTGACCAAATCATTCAAAAATTGTGAAAAACAGACTGCATCGTATTTATTGCGATTTACAATGCATATTTTTATCCTTTGTGATTGAAGGGAAAACACAAATATAAATTCATGCATTTTTGGGGTGTACCAAATCCAAATCAAACATAAACCTCCCGACATAATGTTACTGATTAATAAATTAAAAGAAAACAACTAAATATTTCACAAACAAAACAATTTACCCAGCATGTGAATACCAAATAAAAAAAAATATCAAATAAAATGTAATCGTTCTGTTAAATACACGAGTTTTATTAATTCCGTGTTATGAATTGAAACAGAGACATGAATTATATGTCTCTGATTAAAATCAGTGTCATTGTAAAACAACAAAGACTTTATTTCTATTCTCTAAAAAAAAACAATTCGGAATCTTTCAATAATACAAGCTATAATCATGTTTATTTTGATAGCATTTTTATATCGTTCCAAGGGAAAAAATATTGATAAATTTCAGACAGATTTCAATAATTTTTTTTTTGTTTCGTATTTTAATACAAGTTTTTCTACGTCATACATTTGGAAATATTTATTTTTCCGGAAATGTGAATTTCATTGTCTTAATGAGACACTCATAAATGAGTGTGACACGTCTCTAAAATCATAAAAATTGTGCAATTAATGTCAGAATTTCGACTCCTCCAACACTATTTGGACACAAATATCCTAGACGATACAAGTGCGGATTATTCACTTTTATATTAAATTAATGGGTCAAAATTTTAGCCAGGAAATATCGCCTTAATGTCATAATTATTCATATCCTTAAACAATAAGAAAGTAACCTTCATCTTATCATTAATATCCCTGATTATAATAATTTGTTGTAATTATAGAATTATGTATTACTGGTTTTGTTTTTTTTCTTTGCAAGCAAATTATAAGACACCAATGAATAAAATTATGTACGGTTTATGGTATAATATATTTAATATATTCAGAAAATAAATTCACAGTTACTTCGGTATTAAGTTATTATTTACGTTCGAAGAAAAAAAATGAAAGAAATTGTCTTGTTATTTCAGTATAATTTTTTCGGCATAATTTAATTTATACATAACTAGTTATTCTACAAGAAAAGACCTCTTTTCGAAGCAAAACATTATTTGTAAATATGAAATTTTGTATTATTCATTATATTTGTCGTTTTCTGTTGTTTACATGTATTTTTTCTATGTTTTGCACAAAATTAAAACTAGATTAACGCTATGAATACCAATTACTAAGTAATCATTAATTTATCAGTATAAATGTGTCAAAAGCCCTATATTGCCTATCTGTCTAGGTTTACTGCTATATTTCACCATTTTAGTGCAGTGTCCCGCTGAGAATCATACTGGCCAAATAATTAACGACAAATAACTAATTAACATAATTATATAATATTCATCTCACAATTATATTTGTCACATACTATAACATAATCCACTAAATTTGATATTCCACTAGTTTCCTTGATAATTGAGAAGTTTGTCGGAAATCCGTCGCCATCTTACTTAAAATAGTGTTGTGCATTCTGTATAACTACTTCTCAGTTTGAAAATTTTTCGTAACAAACTGTCAACTCGGTTTTCACAAATTACATGAAATATCCAAAGTGACGATTCTGACATGTCTAACTAGGTTTCTTCAGTTAGTTGTCGTCGTACGAACATGATAGGAATTCCGTCTCCATATTGCAGAGAAATGTCTGAATTTTGGTGTAAACTTCAAGTGTCAGCAAACTAACCACTCAGTCAAAAATTCATGCAGTAATATGCGGTAAAAATGAACGTAACGCCAGATCTTTTCATAACTACTGAAGCGTTTCGCACCAAATTTTTGCCTTATCCGAAAAAATGAGTATACGCAACAGACCTTTAATATTATTGTGAAATGAAGCTCAAATAAAGTTAAAAAGCCAGTAATTTGTATAGCAAAGTTTTATCATTGTGAACCCAATGCTTATACAGCGTGTTCTATAGATCATATATCTCAACAGTCCATCAAATTAAAATTGGGACGGTGTGCATTTATTTTCTAAAAGATAATATGAAATAAAATGGTATTCTCTTTTGTTGGAAATTTAATTTTAATAACAGAAAAAGTGTTATGTAAATGTACATGATATATGTAAACAACATTTTGAAGTTTGAACACATTGCACTTGTAAAAGAAAAAAAAGAGTGTAAACAAGTTTACCAAAAATGTACCGACGTCAAGAAATGTGGTCAAAGCTCATTGTTGAAGCAAATGTGAGCAAAGCTCATTGTTGAAGGCCTCATTGTGACTTCAATATGAAGAACAACAATAAAAGCGTTGTTCCTTTGCTTGTTTTTTATACGCCCGTCTTTGACGGGACGTATTATGGTATACCGGTGTCCGTCCGTCCGTCCGTCTGTCCGTCCGTCCACACGTCGTACTCTAACTGGAGAACGCTTTGAACATTTTTCTTGAGCATTTACNCCATATCCTTTCATTCACCATTAATCTTGTATTTGTAGAGACATTTACTCCATTACCTTTCATTCACCATCAATAACCGAGCACAGCCGATAGGATGAACTGCACTGCAAAATATATTTGAACGACTTTTGGTCAAAATTAAAGAGCAAAAAAAAAAAATGCAAAGAAAAGAAATAATCAAAACAAAATAAAAATGAAACAACTATTACAGACATTAATTAACAATGTTAGATATGGAGTAAATGAACATGAGACAAAGTCTCTACAAATACATGGTAAAATCGAGCAACGGAACAACGCTTTTTTATTCTTCATCTTTAAGTCACTATGAGGTTTTTAACAATGAGCTGTGTTCATACCTCATGGTAAGTTCAAGACGACTGAAAAGTTTGACATTCAGAACAACAAAGCATGTCAAAAGGGTGCCATGCTAAGATTTTAGACTTAGAAATTAAGTTGAAGCATAGAGCTGTAGTCATTGTGAACAAAATGAAGCATAAAAACTATTCAATTGGAAAGGTCCATGCTCAACAATGAGAGCATATGGTCTTTGTTTTCAAGGGAATAAAAATTAACAAATTTATTGAAATTTGGGATTAATTTGTCAAATAATAATATACAAAGCTTTAACCTTCATATTTTGTAACTGGATATACAGTACTCTCTGCACATAATTGCATATTTTGAAATAGAGATATCAATTTGCAGTTGTCCCTCATAACGCCTTTGTTGTTTTATTTTCACAACTGAATGTATCATTATGGATTATGGGAGATAAAATTGGACGTATCCGTGCATCACGCAAGTCAACATAAAATAAAACAATGAACTAATTTCCAAAATAGATCACTGATTGTTTGTCTGTTCCTGAATGGTAATATATACGACTGCTTCCTACCAAGTTTACCTGAGAATCTTATTAATAATTTAATTCTTTAACGGCTAAATATCGTAAAAATAACGAATTATGCGATACTGCATTGAATTTCCAGCCTTTCATTGTTCGGGTCTATACATAGAAGGTGATATTCACATGATTGTCAGGGCAATATTTCACTGAAAACCAATACAACATATTCTCGTGAGTATGTCTCAATCCGTCTGTCTAATTCTCTTGGGTGAATTAGTGCCGTCTGGTTAATTACTAATTAATGAGCAATAGGTATGATTTTATAACCTTACATTACACGATGACAATATAAGATTGCAGGATAGTATACTAAGTTATCAAGGAACTCTTTAGTGTGTTTAGATTGACGGTGGAATGTTTCAGAATTGTGATTTTATTTCTTGATAAAGTGATATAAACATTAGATTAAAATGTGTACATATTATTTCAAGGAACAATAAAGTTTTAACATATACCAATTAACGTGATTAATGAAGGTCTCCCCTTGTTGATATATATTACATCATGTTTTTGTTGCTGCCGAGGAATGCCAGCGTCTCCTTTGTGTGCTTTTCCGTTGTAAGAAAACTTATCCAACAGACCGTCTACAGAATTACATGATAGACAAAACTGGAGTGTGCAAGAGAAAAGTTTTGCATATATTGGTTCAAATTAAAACGTTATCACAAACCATAAATTAGAAAAAATATAACAGCAATGTTTTGTTTTATTTTGAATTACATGTGATATAAGATTTATTGACCGCTGAAACGTTCTTGTCCTATTTTAAGAACACAGTCATATAACATGGCTGACCAGAATTCAATATAGGGTTCCAAAAATTATCAGGTTCTTTACTCTTACAGCCTGCATTGAAGACCTGTCATGACCAAGACCCATGCTTGGATCGTTGATTTAAAATTTAGAAAAAAATCAATTGAACCCAAATTTAAGTTCTGTTTAGCCTGGCCCTATAAATTCGGGATAAAGTAACAAAGTCTGAATTTAAAGAAAAGGGCATTGTGTCATTGATGTACCATTGATTGAGCATTTTGTACCATTTTAATATGCTTTGGAATTTGTGTTTGACAGCAATTAGCACAACCTCACCAACACGATCCACATGTATAAAAGTAAATTAAAAATGAGAAGACTATTCAAATTAATTTCCGTTTCATATTTCAAAATGATTGTAAATCAGATTCTGGTTGTGGAAGTGGTCAAATATGTTCTGTCAATTAAAAGGCCGATTTTTTTTTTTTTGGGGGGGGGGGGCTCAAATTGTCCAGCAGCAAATATCACATTCTATCCAACGGCTCTAATTTACCGAGGGGAATCAGACACACGTTCATGAGTGACTTCGAGATAAACAACAATAAAAGCGTTG
>MJUU01016184.1:0-21389 GCA_002080025.1 Modiolus philippinarum | reverse complement strand
ATGACCAATGTTTTTATAAACATTTTATTTCTTGTTTTTGTCAGATGTTGTTATCTTTATTATCAAAAGGCTGAAACTTGAAGAAGAATTATATGTTTCTGTCAATGTTATCAATTTCCTCTTTTAATTTCATTTTTTTATTCTGTTTTGATGTTTTTGATAAATTAATTTATCTTTTTATTATAAATGCACTCCTGTTTTTATTTATTTGAAGTTTTGTGATAATTCGACTTAAAACGGTGTTGATTTTTAACAAGGAAGTGAATTTAAGGGAAAGAAAATATATATTTATGACAGTAGATATTAAAAAATATGAATCACATAAGCAGCAAAGTATACAATTTCTATTTTTATTTTTTACTAAAAAATATTACATTGATGTCGATTATTATACTTTCATGCAATGTACAGTAAATATTTTGTAATGCATGTGAGCTGTATTTCTTTTTTATATTTCATAAAAAAAGTAACGAAAAATTATTTATTTATTTAATATCTGTTTTTAATTTAATTGTAAGATCTATAATTTGCCCTTAAAATATATATTTTTCACTGTTTAAAGTCACAATAAAAGCAAGTTTTGTGTATTTATTTTCAAACAAAACCATATGAATTAAAAATAATATTTATCTTAAAGCTATAAATGTAACAGTAGATGGGATGGGCGGGGCTAAAGACCTGTAAATCACAACTCAAGTTGACGTATTAACACATCAATGTTGAAACATTTTTACTATGCTGGCGACAGCCTGACTGGGCCACCCTCGTAACAGATGAACCAGTGAAATCCGCTCATATGATTGGCTTATTATATCCCCATTTACCAATCATAATTTAGCAAACATATCACTTTAATGACTAACAAATAATATGCATCGGCTAGTTTGATAACACTCAATCTGGCGAATTTCTGTATCATGGACTTAAATTTTTGACGGGCATTTTTAACTGATGAAATTTTAATAATTGTGAAATGAGCAAATTGTGAAGCTATATTTTACGTTCAGCATCATAAAGAACAGTGTACGAAATCAATGATTTATCAGGGGTCGAATTCCGACATGACTATGGCTTATAACCCGTTTTTATTTCACAGACCTACGGATTATGGATCCCTTCTACAGCAGCATTACTTGCCGTCGGTCCAGCATCCAGGACTTCCAGCATCTCTGTTCCCTAAACTTCAACAAAGTATGGCGAGATCTACAATATCTCCAGGAGACTTATTACATCCTTTGTACCAGAGACAGATAAGAAGCTTAGAGCCCCCTGATTCCGAAGTTCAGGATGACCCAAAAGTGGAACTGGATGGGAAAGATCTCTGGGATCAATTTCATAAACTTGGGACAGAAATGGTCATCACAAAGTCTGGAAGGTAATACACGTTTATAATTATTTACTTAACGTAATACACATTTATATTTTATTTACCTATTTTTTTTTTAGTTTTTTATTTACAACATAACAAAATTGATAAATTCTCGTCGATTTTAAAATTGTTTTAATTTTCATTTCACTTTTTTTCATTCAGTTTTTCCTATTCATCATTGTTTTTATATACTAATCACGAAATAATTATTGTTTATTTACATTTGTTCCTAATGCAGCACTTTTAAGCTACGTATTTCTACTTAAATTCATAATACTGGGGTACGAAAATGTTTATAAAACACTTATTATACAAAAATATTATGTACCGAAAAATTGCAAATGGTATGAATTTTAAAAATACTATGTTCATATATTTTATTTTAATTTTGAATGTAATTTTGTTTATGATTCAAATTTAGCTATATCGTATAAGAATTTTACTTATTGCCTTCAATGAAATAATTTTCCTTTATTAAGGAGGGTTTTTTTGTTTTTTTTGAAAAATTTCTGTTAAAGGTGGATAAGTAGATTTCAATTTTATCTAATTAACTAATTTGTTGACTTTGAAATTAATATATTTTTACCATGCCAAAAACCACCAAAATTAAATCACAAAAGAAATAAGGCCCTTCACAGGATTGTATTTCTGTTCTAGTTGTTGTGTTTTTTTATCATAAAAATTGTAAAAAATCTCAATGATTATAACGATTTATAGTTCCTTAATTTTGTGAACAAATTATTTTTTTATCAAATATTATATTTTTAAATAAAAACAAACCCATTCAGAAAATGTGTCAACCTTACTGAAAAACAGAAGTTGAAACGGTTATAACTATTATTATTATTATTTAATTTTTAAGTTTGTGTATTACTATATATGTGATTTTCATGAATGCACTGTCCTCCATTAAGTTCTCGACCAGTATGTTTATGTCCAAATTCCTCTTGAATTATTACATCGGGAGTACAGTTAGTTTCCCTGTTTTTTCGACTTAAAGTTTCGGTACCACATTATTTCTTTTTTTTCTTTTTTTTTATAAGTATTTTTTAAATGTGTTTTAAACAAACGAGCGTTATTGTGGCCTTGTTTACATGCTTGCATATTTTTGTTTTGAATTTTCACAACCACGTTTGCTGCAGAATACGACTATTTTTCTCTCCTTCACTACCTCCCCTATAATTACCCATGTCATATATTATTAGCCCGATTTTGGCCAGGTGATATAACAAATTCCTAATTCCATTATAGATTTTAATTTCATTAACTTGAAACTAAATCTACTATCAGAGTGTAGGACCATATCGGCTTAGTGTCATAGTGTTAGTATCTACATATTGTGTCGCTGTAATCTATATTTCACAGCATCATATGTAAATCTTACATCACTTATTTGAGGATCTATTGGGTAATATTAGATTTAAATTAAATCCATTTGGCAGTAAACAAATCTTAGTTACAACCCTTGAGTAAATTATCCCGTGTAGTACGATATGAATTTAATATTTTAAGCAGAAATGCAAATAGACTAAATTTTATATAGATAATTATTAAATTGACGCTAATGATAATAATATGAGTGGTAATATTTACATCTGATAACCCCGGAAAAGGTGCATTAAATAAATTAATTTTGATTGGAAATGCATGTTTCTGATAAGTTTGGGTAAATATGTAATCATTCTGGCAGTGGGAAAAATAAATTATATCGTGTTAGTATTAGATTAGTATACACTTAATGTGTCTCTGTTCATAATCAGCTATTAAGTTTAAAATTTGACAGGGGTGCAAAATATTTATCAAATTTTTACACATGTGTTAAGAAAATTCAACGATTTTGTGGCAAGGCCTATTTCTAATTTCTGAAATATTTTTCGAGGAACCCGTATGCAACTCATAATTAATTAATATAAATAAAAATATATGATTTATTTAAAAACAAGAATAAATGTTTGTATATAAAGCTTAGTTGATAAGACCCAAATTACAAAAATTTGATAAAAACAAAACAAAATTGCAGACACAATACCAAGTGTGATAAAAAAAAGCACCAGGAAGAAAATGGGACCAAATGTTTCGAGTCAAAATTCTAGAATCATTATTTTTATATTATAAAAACAATGTCCTGCATTTCGAGTTATTTGTCTAGAAATGATTAGATTAGTACATGCACATGAACATTCGCGTTGTAGTTTTCAAGCGACATCAAACATTTATCTAAAAGTCTGCCCATTACTTTTAACAGTGTAAAATTAAAATTTACAAAACACATTAAGGTAGTTAAAAGCATTTCGTGTGCTAGTGTATCCTGAGACATCCTATGGTATAAAGCCTATTTCACTGTGTTATGGCCCTACTCAAACAATAACATGGACAAAAACAAATACTATGAGTAAACAGTTTACGTATTTTTTATCGCTTCAATGAAACTCGCTTACATTAGATCTCGTGTTAAGGTTAAATGTCGACATGTTCAAAGATATCGTTGACAAAAATTTCTGAAATGACACCAACAAAACTGCTACTGGAAGACGTTTCTCAGGTTCACAAGTTCATTTTTTAATCAACAATATGGGAGTTTACTCGACAGACCCAAATGGCATAGCATCCCGCCCCTTTACCATCAAGTGTGTTTTTGTTTTTGTTGTTTTCTTACATAAATTTTTTATTTTTTACTAAAAGGTAAACAGGCATCTTCAGTGTGCCCCATTCTATATACATATAATACATTTTCGTAAATTGTTTGAATTCATGGCAAATGATCCAACCCAATCACCTTTACTTTTGGAAAGAACAACTTTGGAAAGTTAATTGGTCCTGCTATATATATGACTGCGCAGACCAACTTGGTACATTTTATACCATAGAATATATACTTTTTTCAGACGTATGTTTCCACCATGCAAGATAAGAGTGTCTGGCTTAGATAAACGTGCTAAATATATTTTGTTAATGGACTTGGTGGCAGTTGATGACTGTCGGTATAAGTTCCACAATAGTCGCTGGATGGTGGCCGGAAAAGCAGACCCGGAGATGCCAAAGCGAATGTACATTCATCCAGATTCCCCAGCTACTGGAGAGCAATGGATGCAAAAAGTTGTCAATTTCCACAAGCTGAAACTGTCTAACAACATCTCAGACAAGAGTGGTTTTGTAAGTACGGCAAGTATTAAAACCAATATGTATAAAAACAAGAGATCTCGATGACGTCACCAAATCAACAAAAATGACATTTCTTATTAAATTAGTACATGTATGACTTAAAATTTCTAAATTAC
The DNA here is from genome assembly GCA_002080025.1 of Modiolus philippinarum. Lineage (NCBI taxonomy): Eukaryota > Metazoa > Mollusca > Bivalvia > Mytilida > Modiolidae > Modiolus > Modiolus philippinarum. The sequence continues at coordinate 16,742 of MJUU01016184.1, read as the reverse complement.
AAACTACAGTCTATTCATTGGTGTGGTTACATACTCTCAAAAGGCAATTTTAGATGACATTTTCTGTTGTTAGTGTGGTATCATCGAGAATCTTGTAATATTATTTTATGTATTTAATAACGTAGAGACAGGTGTTTTGTGTCTGGCTAACTCATGAAAGGTGAAAATATATTAATTCGTCTAACGTGTGATCAAAATGACCTGCTAATGAGTGTATGTTTGTATAGAGCTACTGTGAGAAATCTGTGCAGAAGAGGAATATAGGCATATAAGGGATCCTCCCATATTTTAACACCTCGCCTGCTGGGCTCAGACTTTTTCATTAGTTATCATAACTTAATTTATCGGATTTTTGTGTGAAAAGAGCATATGGTCAACACACTTCACAGCTTTTTGTCTAAAATGAAACCATATTTGTGATCATTTTCACCTAGAGTTTAACATGACAAATTTGATTTGGCGGTTCCTTTTAAGTATTTTAATTACGGGCAAGTGCTCTTGATTTTATGTAATAAAAATGTTATGGATCATACCTCCTCAGGAAAAAGTTGTGTAAAAACAAGTGATCCCCCAAGATAAACACACATGTTCCGCTTTGTCTTATTTCAATTTTCCATTCTATCTTGAATTAGATCAAAATCAAAATAAAGAACTTTTACACCTCTGTAAAGACATCTCTTACACTTGTGCTTTACAACAGAGGGGCCCAGAATGATAAAAATCAAACTCATTCATACATTTCTTTGAACAAAAATTATTTTAACACTCAATAATAAAATATTCAAAAAACTTTTTTCGTGTAATCTTTTTGCAATCTTTGCTCTTTACACCTAACCTAATTTGTATAAAACATTTGTACATCTATTAACCACATTCACACCATGTCTTCAATAGAAGCACTGATCAGAGATTTAGAAAAAAAAGATTGCCAAATGTCCAGGAGAGAAAAACAAATATAAAGTCCCAATTATTACAACTCAAAATTTAAATAAAAACAATTAAAAAAAAACAACATAACATTGATTATTTTACATAAAAATCTCCCAATTTGTTGTGGGGAAAGAAAGTTTTGATAATGTCATCTATAAAAATAAACAGAAAAAAGCATACTTTCCCGTGCCAAGTAAGCAATGACCGTTTCTATTATGATTTTTTAAATATTTTTGAATATTCACATCATTTTCGGTGATAGCAAGGACGTATATTTATCTAAATATACGTCCTTGGTGATGGTGATGTAAGTATAGAACTGGAATTAAAGTCTTATAGATATTGCTGCGTGTTCCAAAAATATCCTGAGTTGTATAGCAATGTCAGTCCTGACATGTTCGTTTAAATGATGTGAGACTTTGTAATGGGATAAAAACGTCTACAAGGACCACATAGAGTCTGATACCCTTACACACGATTTGTCCACACTGTGGACGTCTACAAGGATTACATAAAGTTTGAAACCCATAAACATGATTTGTCCACACTGTGGACAATATAATCTTTACCAATATTCATAGAATGGTATTTTTTTTATCAAAAATTATGTCAGTATAAACAGAGCCAATTTTGACGAACATCAGAATGCTAAACACGGAAAGGTTTCTTGAAATGCAAAGACAACTAAAATTTCATTTGTCCGTTACACGTGTACCTTGTCGTGTTTTAAGGCAGTATATGTTTGAAACAGCAGGCCCAATGGCAAGGCATGCTTTTCCATTCTGTGTAAAAAGGCATGCATCATATTTCTTTTTCTCTGGTCATACAAGTGCATATTTTAGTGGCTATATTTTTTATAGAGTTATGACTATTGTTACGGTCATCAAGAAATTTCAATAGAAAATTATAGGAGATTTTATAATTAAACAACACTGAACATGGTGTGAAATACTCAAGTACTGAAATTAAACTCCTATAATACGACGCATAATTGTAGGTTGCAGTCAGAAACGTCCAAATAACTCTATTAACCCTCAGTTCAAATAAGATCATATTTCTGTTCAAACATATTACTTGTCTTTTGCGTTCATTGGTCAATACACTTGTTCACCTTTTTACAGGATAATAAACTTAATAATAACATTTGAATTGTCTATATCATTTTTCATTCATATATTCTATTTCATTTGGTCGAATAATGTACGCACACTTCGTTTGATTTTACAGGAATCAGTTCTTAGTTTCACTTAGTTCTAAGATTCCATCCGCCATTTTGAATTAGTATTCTGACATGACTGATTTGTAAACATTTCAGATACTTTCCAGAATTAGCACAAACAATATATTCTGTGAACAATAAAAAATTAAAACCCATTCTTGTCACATTGCATTATTTTATTATATGGTAGGCTGTTTGGTATTTTTACATTCTATTTCTATATTTTTGAATAGGGTAGATAAAAAAAGGGGAGACAATTCAAAAACAGGGATTGTAGAATGCTTTACGATTGGAAATTAATTTTTGAAAGAAAACATTTAAACATTCAAACACACTGTATATAATCTGAAATGAAAGGTGTATTTCCCATTTTATATATTTTAACATCGATTGAGTTTTCTTTACTCCTCATGGAAACCAGATTTTGAACTTCGGTTGAAACTAGTTATTATCCCCTTTTCAAAATTTCATTTCGAAATATTGAAAAGTCTCGCAATAAAAACACATTTATGATGATGTCTATACCAATCCAAAGTTTTACTCAGATCTGTTACACACAATGTTATTTTTTTTTCTTTTGTCTCATAAAACTTTTCCATTTGTCATTTCTGAAGACATGAAGAGTTTCATATGTAAATGGGTTAACGGAGCGAAATTTTTGCTACTTAAAAAAAAATACCTGTCGAGGCAAAAGAAAAGGGCGATAATCACTCAGGAATGTAAAATTAATTTGTGATAATTTTTAACAATAATGCAATATATTCATTAACCTGTTATAAACCATCAATCTCAGGTCCTAAATAATTCTGACAGGTTACACACTTCTTCTTTTATTTCTCTTACATAACAATACGTAAATTATTACTTAAACTATAATGTTTAATGTAGGATATGATATGGAGACTAATAAATTACATATACTTGTTTATTACATCTGTAATAATATAGTATATGTCCAAATTTGTCGCCTGTTTGTCGGCTGACCAACACAATGTTTGACTAACGATTTATCAGGAAGAAACTGTAATCAATTTTAAAAATTCATGTCCTATACATGTATTTCAAATAAATGTCGCATACATGTACTTATTTCAATTTAATACAAAATAATAATCAGGCTTAATGAACACATGCATTTTGTATTGATTAGTTCATGTTTGATTTATTACTGTGATCACACAAATTAGTCATTGAAAATTCTACCATCATGATTCAATAAAACCCTGCATTATTTAGTTCAGAAGCCGACGAAGTACACAGTTTTAGTTTTCCTTGATATTATGTATTTCTTTACTTTTCATACCCCACATACAGCTAATATTGACAAAATGACATATCTGATCATACTCAATAATATAGTTACATTTTACAGTAGAATTTCCTCACTTTTAGAATTCAGCTTATCCGATTACATTTCAAAATTAGTTTTCATTCAATGAAATTTGACATTTTCGATATGAATAATTAAGCTGAAAACGTTTTTAATAATCCAATATCAAATTGAACAATAAAAGATGAAATTCACGCGATCACAAGCCGATAATTTCAATATTATCAAGTAGATATTTGTTATGCAATTACCAAACAAAAAACTTTTCACACACTTTACACCGAGAAATAGTAAACAAGGGTCCAAACTGATGAATATTGTTCTGTCGAACAAATATGGCGCCAGCTCTAATAGAAATTGTCGCTAATTTCGCTATCTTGATCCGATCTTAAGCTAAATTTTGTCATAGATTTTCTGGCTATTGTTTAGTTGAACGTAGTTTTTCTTCTCTCGGGGTACTGTCATTTCCAATCAGTTGATATTTATTGATACTTAACAAGCCATGTGGATAATTTTTAATTCTAAAAATGAAAGCATTGCGCAACTAATGAATTTATAAAAATTAAAAAGAAAATAAAACTAATTTATATATCTTTTGTCAGCCAGTCTACCATCACATACTGTATACAGAACTGACAACATACTATCCAGTTTATAATAAATGTATTCATAAAAATGAAAAGTGCGTTTCTCATGTTGTTCAATACATATCTCAAAAGATTGATGTTGATATTCGTGCCGCTGTTTGTACTATCAATTTTTTTCGCAAAATTTCGCGTAATTAATTATTGCGATTAATCGCTAGTCATTTGTTGTTTCTTATAAAGGGCAACAAAATATAAGAGTATTTCCATCTGTTACATTTAACTTGATTTTTCGCGATTTTCTGCCATTTGCACACAGAAAGGTACATTCTTTAGTCTCTGTATAATACTATATTAGCAAAAGTGTATATCTTGCACAGAAAATAAACAAGGCATAGTTGATGTCGGGGAACTGAGTTGTAAAAAAAGATTTCAGTTATTCTTTTAAGTATATCCCATGTTGATATATTATTATTACTTATCATTGATAGATCTATTTGGAGGGTATAATTGGTGATATATTATAAGTAGCTACTTCTGTTTTAGCTTTGATAGATGTGTAAAAATACTTTTTTACATCCTGTGTTTAGACATGAATTTGTTTATAGGAGTCGTGAAGGTGACACGTTTCAATTCTATTCAGTTTTGTTCGCACAGTGCTTGTGAATTTGCAACATATAATGTTTTCTGTATACAAATTGATTTCACTGCCAAGTACAACCAGGGACTCCTGCCATTTGATTAATTTTGATATTTTAATATCCAAATTTGATATTGCCCCTTAATTTTCGAAATGGTGATCTTAGATAATAATAATCTACCCCAAAAATTGACTATCCAAACTTTGATTTGGCATTTAAAATAACTGAATGCCTTCTAAATACAGCTAAGGTTGTCTGAAATTTTTATAAAAAAATTATTTTACTCATAAATTTTCAAAACGATCAACTGGAACAACAATTTTTGCAATTTTAAAATTGTAGCTTAATTTTCTTTTTTCTTCCTTCAACAGACAATACTTAACTCCATGCACAAGTATCAGCCTCGATTTCATCTAGTCAGAGCAAATGACATTCTGAAGCTTCCATACTCTGCTTTCCGAACGTATGTCTTCAAAGAAACTGAATTTATAGCAGTAACAGCATACCAAAATGAAAAAGTAAGTATAACTCCATTTTCTATACATCATTAAAATATACCACATGGTGACTTAAAGATGAAAAACAACAATGAAAGCATTGTTCCATTGCTTGGTTTTACCACGTATTTGAAGATACTTTGTCTCATGTGTATTTACTCCATATCCTTTCCTTGTCAATAGTATTTTGTTTATCATTATAACCACTATATCTATGGAGAGTCTGAAGTAAAAATCCACTTCTATCAAGAATGGTCATATTTCAGGTTTCAGCAACAAACTGGAAAACCAGTAATATAACATGTTTGTGGTTGTTTCAGATTACACAACTGAAGATAAACCACAATCCGTTTGCCAAAGGCTTCAGGGATACAGGTGGTGGAAAACGAGAGAAAAAGTAAGAATACTAAAATTACCTATTTGTTGCATTAGCTCAAAAACGTACTCCTAATGTATTGCATATTATATTTATGAAAAGTTATAGGCGTGTCTAGCTTTTAAGCCTTGGGTTTCTTCCATATCGGTATTGCTCAATCTAGTACATTGTTGTCCATTTACGGCTTGTCACGCGTACAATGTAAAGGTCCTTTTGGCATATTTTTAAGGTTGGGGGACATAGTACAACATAATTGTTGCAGATCGCGGAATGCATTTTTGTATTCGGTTCAATAAATACAAAATGGGCGTAAATTTGCAAATAAAGTTATTATTATTATTATTATTATAAAGGGTTCGTTTTCAATGACATTTGTCTGGGATTTCGTTTTGCATGTTAGCGATGTTTTGGCTCCTTTTCACATTCTGTCAGACATAGATGTTAGGATATTTTGCAGACTGCTTAATATTGATCATGTTATTACAATTAGCCATATGTGTAATTAATATATAGTGTATAATGATTGGAATGTCGCAACATCAATCGGTGCTTTTCTTCAAGTTCTTCAAAAAGACACTCGGATATTTTTAATTTTATCTGGTAAAGCATAGTTCCGTAATCCTGTTGTCTGTTGATTATATTTTACTTTAGTGTATTTTGTGTTATAGTAAGGAGGTTGGATTATAAATTAACTACCATTGGTAATGGTTGCATGTTTGGTCGATGGCTTGGTAGCATTCGATTGAAAACTAAATTTAAATCCACAACACGGATAAAAATATGTTGTGAATTTAATCTGTATAAAATTGATTTTTTTAATTCAGCAAAGAGTGATGAACACTCAGGTTTCTTGACAAGTTAACGATAGATAAAATAACAAATTAATTCCTTCTCAATTTATCCCGTTCTATTTTGAAACCAACCAATAAACAATCAACCATATGAGAAATATTTTAGTCAGCTTTCTTCCGTACATTTAATATCACAGTGTCTGCAAACATTGGTTCTGAAATCCATGACTCTGTACAGCATATTTTTATACTTTTCGATTGCTGTGTAGCACCAACAAAAGTCCCAATAAAATATAATATACAGTCATGAATTTCAAGACTATTATTTAAAACGTACCCAAGTTTATTCGTGTTGCGAAATGTTGAACTATCTTGGGTTTGTTTTCTCGATGATGATAGAAGAATCTGCCTTTCAGATAAATGGGACATATTTTATATATCAAAGATACTTTTTTTTTTTTGGCTTTTTATTTTTGTCTGTTTCTGAGTATAAATAGTCTATATTGTCACAAAATATATAATCATAAAATGGATAAAATGATTAAATGAAACCTTTACAATTATCATGACTATTTGGTGAAAGAAATAGTTCATGGAACTAACGAATAAACGATTTTTAAAAACTGAGCTGTGTAAATTTTGTATATAATGTAAATTAAAATGTCGCGAGGTATTTCATGAATGAAAGTGAAATTTTCTGTTATATCCCTTAGATGATTTAAACAAATACCAAACGCATACTTAACACATAACACCATCACCTACCATTAGCTATTCATTTAAAATCGAGTGAACACTTTCTGTTTGTTTGATAAAGGATTTACAAAAGTCTATCTCTTTATTGTGGAAGGAAGCGTCTATACATATATGTATGTAGCGCCATTCGGGGTGACAGCAAGTACATATGTTTATTTTATTTCCGAAGAAGACTCTTGAAGAATTTCTACGTTGCCAAGTCATTCACTTTTATAGACGCGCCACGAGTCTGTATAGGAGAGACGTAACTAGTGAAATTTTTATAGCGTTTCCTCTTATCTTAACAAAATTTGTTTATACTTTCTAAATTGTTTTTGCCAGCTCTTTAAAATAAATTGATCTATTTTTAAAGGCGGATGCTTCTGCACACTGCAAGTCAACCAAATCCGGAAAATTCTCACGCAGACGACACTCATAGTGAGGATGACAACGAAGACGCTGACATCTGTGTTGATGACGACATAGATGAAGGAATGGAAGAAAGAGAGTCCACGTTATGTTTACAAACTTCACAAGGTACGTGTTTAGAATGGATTAACTTTCTCTTTTAATTCAAGTAAACATATAGGCGGGGATATATATTATCGTTCGGCGCCTTCCAACATAAAACAGGCCTGTAATATTACTTAAATAAACACTCGAATTGTCGGCGCAAGCACTTCAGTGAAAAGGTTGACACTATCTTAAAGATGAAGTCTAGAGCACAGCATTGCTTTTGAATTTGACAGCAAAACGGTACTTATTTCATACATTGACAGGCTGTAATTTTGTATGGTTAGTTTGAAAATAATAAATCTGCACAGAGAAATATTTTATAAATTAAAATTAATTAAAATATTTATTAATGTAATTTATTATTTTTTATTCTACTCCTTCTGTCCCACGCCTACCAGGGAGATCTAAATTAATAACGTATTATAAAAGATAAGTGTTAACCCCTGTAAACTTATACAATGAATCAACACTTAGTATAAAAATATTATGCTATGAAAATGAGTAGACACTTAATATAAAATTAAAAGTAAATGGTGACGTTTTAACACCCATCTATTTAACGTACCACCCCTCTCATTGTGGCATTCCTATCTACAGTTAACCGTTTTATCATTAATTTGCCGTGAAAATTGCCTCGTCAACACGGTATCTTTATAATGTATTATCATAGCTACTACTTGTGTGGCGTTGAGATTTTCTAAAATGAATATGTTTTCTGACAATATCTAACTATGACTGTCAGAGTCTCCACACTTACTGACAAAACGATACTATCAGGCGATGCTTATCATGGAATACAACATGCTAACACACACTTCGGATTTACGTTCAACCAACATGTCTACAACTTTCATGTACGTTATTGTCTAGCATTCAGTGTTTGACGTGAGCTCTAACAAGCTTAGTAATACATTATACTTAAAAACGCTCAACTGATGCCAGAATGGCTCGACGAAGATGCTGTATCTTTCAGTATGTTTATTTGATAGATATTTAGATTAAGTATTTACACGGTTTAAAATATAAAATAAAGTTTGTAGTTATCAATTCCCTATCTTTTTGACCATTTTATGTGGAAACCATTAAAGAGAAATTCAAATTTAGTAGATTAATAAGTCTAATTTACTTGTTCCATCGATCAGTACAAAATCTACAGCACAAAGTATATTTCTGTTTCTTATCAGTGTTTGACTTTTTCAAGATGCTTTATAATAAACATGTATATTGGTCTCAATATCTCACCACAAACTTATCAAAATTGTCTTTACGTTAACGTATTAAGGGCGATAAAAGGTTTAACTTTCGAACATTGTCGTATTTAGCTAAGTGGTCTGAGGCAAAACTTCAATAATCCCTAAATCACCGATAATTATGATTCAATGTATACAAGATTCTATACAAACTTAGCGGTTCATTTACTAAATCTTGTATACAGTACCGTTATCACAAACCAAACACGGTAAAGCCCTGTTTTTCCGGAACCTACTAACAGCTATAGGTGCTAGTTTTGGCAATGAACGATCGAAATTTATATTATCTTAATTTATAAATTGACTTTGTCTATCATATCAGTTGCAAGCTTTTGACATTAGTTAACACCCGGCTTCGAAATAGGCATTTAAACGTTTAATGTATACATATTTTGTAGGTAATTTACTTCCATATCGGAATAGTTTACATAAAAGCTCGTTTGTAATGGAGTTTCTTTGAAACTATCTTAACACCTATGATTACTAAGGACTTAACATGATACAAAGTGTATACTAAATGTCTGGACATGTAAATAAATGATAAACAAGGTTCAGATCTCTTAATTAATTCTTAATTTAAAATATCCGATGTCTTCAATTTTAGTATGAATATTAGAATTTGGCAAACCAAATTTCGTATTCAGCATATACATATGTATCTCAAGTTTTCTTATTTTGCATGCCTGCTACTTTATTGATGACAACTTGTTTCGAAGTTGTACTTTTCTTTTCAATGCACAATGGAACTACCACGAACTTAAAGGATATTGAGTATATGTATATACACACACACACACGAGGCACACTGACAGTTCTTATGCAAATGAATAACGCAACGTCATTTATCTTTAATATGCTTTTCTTATTAAACCTGCGATGGATAATGAAACAATAGGGTCTGTAAGTCTCGTCATGCGACACCGAGAATTCACGATAAAATGGCAATTTGAAAACGTTTCCCGCCAAAATATGACGTTGCAGGATTATGACGTTCAAATTTTTTGCTTGAAACGTCATATGCTTGGGCGCATTACATTTGGGCAAAATCATAAGCGTGACAATGTCACGTTTGGGCAAATAAAATAGTAACGTTTGGGCAAATCATATTCTTGTTACCTGAATCTTCCATACTTTTAATTACTGATTGACATGGACGAGAGACGAAAGGCGGGAAACTGCACCAGATAAGAATTATTTTTTTAAAAGTGTAAGCTAAAGGTATAGAGCCAGAACGGATATACCTTATCTTCCATACGATGATGATACTAGCTTCTTTACATGTACATAGTTTTATAGTTTAAAAGATACTAGTCAGATTTTAGCGCTTTTAAGTCCAATTTTAGTGCTTTTAAGTCGATTTTAGTGGTTTTTATTGGAAGATAGAACTTAAAAAATTTGCAGTTTATTAAAAGACTTATCCTACTCAAAATCCTACTTCCACCTCCCTGTGCTTTGCAGGAATCATACGATATCTGGCGAACGTAAGAGGTATTTAAGTGCAAAATATATAACTTTATATTATTATCATGTATTTCAGCATGTTATTATTATTTTTGTGAAAAAATATGTTTGCCAAAACGTTACATTTTATATATAAGTAAGAACAATATTTTTTGCTTAAACGTAACATTTTTATTTGCCCAAATGTATACATTTTTTTGCCCAAATGTAATGCCGATTTGCCCAAATGTAAAACGCCGATATGTTTTTGTTAAAAATGCACCCCTCTGGGTACAGATTATGTACCCAGAAGTTCAAAACTTGAACGAGACTTAAAGACCCTATTGTAGATGACATTTATTTGTAAGAAAAATGTATATCTGGTTTTGAATGATTTGGTGGAGAGATAAGTGAACTTATTTATACTTTGTTTTTCAGGACCAGATGAAATTCGAATTCCGGAAACAAGAAATGAAGATTTGAATAATGAGAATCAACAAGTCGTGGAAGATAAAAATGTGAATACGGATGAAATAAACAATCATGAAAAGGTGAAAAGCAGTCGAGAAGACCGTCAGAAAGAAACTATTGAAAACGAGAAACATGAACAACCTAAAGCTCTTTACAGACCCCATGAAGTCGGGCATGAGAAAGAGAAAAGACAAGAAATATGTGCAATACCGTCACAAGTGAATGAAGAAGGAAGGTGCAAATCAATTGAAAATGACATTTCAGACAGAGACTCGAGAATAGAATCTCCAGCTAGCAGTAAATCTCCCGGAAGTCCCATGTTATCACGGCAATCTAGTAACTATCCGTCAAAAGACTTTTCTAGTCCCCCAAATGTAACAGTAGTGCAGCCATCACCATCACATTCAATGTTTCCGTTTTTCTATCCTTATTCGTCGACCTCATCCGGAATGACGTATCCAATTAACCCGATGTTGTTGCCAGGAAATCCATCATTACCACCAGGACTTCAGTTGCCGTTTATTGCTACCTCTAGACATTCAGAAATGGGACATCTGTCACCAAGTCATTCACATGCACATGCGCTTTCAACACTAAATCAACTGACATTACAAAATCATATGTTATCTCAAAGTTATTCTAGTCTTAACTGTGACCTTAGTGGAAGTGGTGCCGTGTCACCCAATCAGATCTCAAATACAACTGTGGGACCTATTTTCCCATCTCGTACTAGTCCAAGATATTCTCCTTATTCTCTACCGCCATCAAAGACATTTTCCGCAAACACATCACCTATCTCTGCTTCAGGCAATCAGTTGAGAAATGATCCGGACACAAGTGGAATCAGTCGGCCATCGCCCATTCGGCCACGAAGTCCGTTAGGGCATCATTTACCGTTTCCTGGAATACCTAATCCGACAAATCCAAACAGTGAACTACGTCACATGGAACGAATGTTAAATGTGCTAGACAGGAAGAGAATTGATGCGCATGAGCGAACAATAGCAGATGTACACTAGGTTTTTGCTGTTCCAAATTTAAACTTTGAAATATTTAAGGATGCCAAATAATTTGGTATTTCTTGTAAAATTCCGTTTTTAAAATTTTTTATTCAGTCGAAATTAACAAATTAAGAACTTGGCTGGTTATTACACAATTTGTATTAAGGTTGTACAGTGCTATTTTTAAGTCTTAAATGCTGTGTATTTGCATGAGTATTAGTGCTAAATTGTTTGAAAATCCATATTTAGAAAATATTATTAAGCTCCTCTACTTACAGAGAAGAATTGTTCTGTGGACATGGCGTTTCCGGAAGTGTTACACTTGCGCCATCTCTGTTGCAATTTTTTTGTTTGCCATTTTACACCGAACGTTTATTTAATTTCATGTTAACCATTAGAACAATTAACACATAGGGAAAAATTACACACAAAAATTGCATTTATTTTTTTTTCAAAGGAAATGAAGTAATTTAGGAATGCAATCGGAAACGATGTAAAAAAATCAAATTTTACTCAGGTATTTTGTTTTGTTTGTCTTTCATTTTCAAGTGTTAAAACGTCTGCAACACACGAAATCAGACAACAATTTATGTTTGTTTGTAAATTAAGGTGAAAAACCTACTTATCTAGTCATTTGACCTACGCAAACATTTATTTCTTTCCTTTTCTCTAGTGTTTTAATTTTTGCATGGAAATCATAGTATGCTGCTATATATTACTAAAATGACACCGAAAGTGATCAGAATAGTGGTACATTATATAGGTTTAAAACCAGTATAAACAAGAAGCATACTGGAAATTGCAATATCTTAAGATTGTCATAAGTTTCTGTGCATTAGGGATAATCAAAATTGTTGTATATGTGTAAAATTATTTATTATAATGTTGTGATTATTTGTTTTTATTGTTATTATGTTTTTTGTAACTTCTTTCATTACAATAATCAAAAGAAGACAACATTAAAAAAATCAGTATTTACTTACGCTTTTGGCTTTGTGTTTTTATCCAGTTGGTCATGCAGTCTTTCTCAGCTTTTATACATCCATGATTCAGGCCAGGTCTTCCAACTGATTTGAGTAGATCTGTTCTGGAGAGTCATAAGTTTGAACTAATTTTGCAGTTACAATTTTACAACTGGGGATGTTGATTTATATATATATGGTGGACTGGTAAGTCTCCGAGGAAAAAATTCCAGTCTAGTACTTCGGCGGTGACTCGAAAACCTGATTTCATTTTGAAAGTTTTTGAAAATTTTGTCTTAAACTGACGAGTACCTTTCTATTGTATATCCCGCCCCTAGCATTTTAGGCTTTGTGTATTGTGCCCATTAATTGGTTATCAGCTTTTATACATATTCTCGGTTTGGTCTTTCATCCGTTTTGAGTTGTTCTTAAGTTGTCAAGGCCAACTTCAGAAACTACATTTACAATAACGTTTGTATTTCAGCTGACCCAAGCAGACGATGAATTTACTTTTTTTATTTAATCAGCACTGATGAGACAAAAGTTGTCGAAATGCGCATATGCAGAACCTAAAAAACCACGGTATTTTGTTATTTACACTTTTCTTAAATTTATTTTATTTTTTGTCCTCTATTTTGTTGACATTTTGTTTACATTGAAGATCATTTTGGGACATCTGGGTCTCCCTATTTACTAAATTAGGTTTGAGGCATAAGGTATGTCATATTTGTATGGCTTGATTTATATTTCATCCGATATGAAGAGGCATTATGTCGCTAGAAAAAAAGGTCTGCCACTTTTATAATTGTATATCTGACAATATACGTCTCTTCAGTAGAAGAATAAATGGATTTGGTTATTTCTCTACTATTGATCCTATATCAGACCAGCCAATGGCCGGCAGATGATACATAATACCATCGCTTTAGTGGTAATAGGAGCTAAAGTTACGCTACAATCGATAAAAATGAAAAAAAAATCCAAGTGGAAATATCTTCCAACGCATCCACTGGTTTCTTGGATCTGCGCATATAACATGGGTCTTATCGTTCTACACACATCCATACCTTACCATAGCAAGCCTTCTTCATACATCCCTATATTACGCTTGTAATGTCAAGACAAATTACAAAGATGAGAAATGTCATAGACAAGCTCTAGTACAAATTATTTCCACAAATAGTCAATCAATTAGCGTATTCAAAAATACATCGGCTAACATATAACCTAGCAAAAAGTCAAGAAAATTGAAATTGAAAATTAAAAAAAATCCTAATAATATTATTCAGAAGTAACACGAATGAAAACAACATTGCAAAAATTAAATATATACAAAAAATAAATAAGAACGCCATAAAACTTGAGCAATATAGCAGTGAACTCCACAAGAATCAAAATTGAGGTATCATCAAATTATGGTGTTGAAAGATCTGTTGAATGGCTGCTAACCCTTAGATAAAACAAATTAAACGTTATTTTTTTAACCCTAAAACATCACCGTGGTAAAAGTTTGAAGAAGTATCTGAAAATGACACATCTGTATCACAATCATCGAAAATGAAGATAGGCTAAATATAGAAGACAACACAGAAAACAATCACCAACACTGAAAACCTATATGATCCCGTAAGAGTCTACACGTGGCACCGGTGATACTGTAAGGGACCGTCCATTTAACTTGAAAAAGAGGGGGTATGTTTTTTTTTCTGGACAGAAATTTTTTTCGCGTTTCGCGCGAAAAAAATTATTTTTTTAACTAGTATAAACAAAATATTTTTTTTTGAAATTAGCATAATTTTTTTTACAGAAAGGCCCCTTCAGAATATTTTTTTTCATCATTTTTGCAGCCAAAATATTTTTTTCACATAAAATCAGCTTCAGAATATTTTTTTTCGAAAAAAACCATAGCCCCCTCCCCTTTCAGGTTAAATGGTCGGTCCCTAAATAAAAGCAGGTCATGAATAAATGTTAGGTCATGGGCGGTTTTTGTCAGTTTTGTAATAAACTCTAGATCAACTAAAATGTAGAAACATTATCACGATCTGTCAAATCATTATGACGACTAAAACTTTGCACCCTAGAATTACAAGGTTTGAGACAGTTATTTTGCTCTAATGACAAAATCTCTGTACAAACTACAGGAACGACAAAAGCAAAAGAGTTATATATATATGTTTTGATGCTTGAAGTGTTTGAAAGCATCAACGTTTTTATTTCAGTCGTCTAGGATTTATCAATTTTAGGTTTGAGAATGAATATTTTGTAATGAATATCTCTCTAATTTCAAGTTCAATTTTGAAAAGGAACATTCTACAGTGGTTGTTTTTCGAACTTGGGTATAGTGAGAACCGAACCGTATAATGAACAATCGTTTTTCAACTGAAGACGTAACGTTAAGTACGCCCTTGACCAATCAAAAAAGGTTGACGTAAGCTTTACCCACAATGCATCTGTTCCTGGACCATGGATCATTGGAATGACATTATTTGCAGCTGTCATTCATTTCGTGTAACAATATTCTAACTCCGGCTGGAAGCTGAAAAAATTATCGATTCTCACATTTAGCTACATATATTTAACAAGTGTGGACCCAAATTGATGTCTCGCCCGTCCCAATTGGTCACAAAACAGATGTGAAAACTTTAACTGACTAATTCAGAAAACTTAACATGTTGGCTGACAAAATCAATATAGCAAACTGTTATATATAACAAAAAACCAAAAACCAAAATACCAAATATCAATGACCTACCACTGATATAGATACTGGAGAACCAAACATGTTCACTAGACCGTGAAAATGAGGTCAAGGGCTAAAGCCAAATAGCAGAATGTCATGTTCCATCTAATACAAAACCACATACCAAATATTATTGACCATACATTAATAGATACTTGAAAACTCAACATGCTCACTGAACCGTGAAAATGAGGTCACAGGCAAAAGCATATAGCAGACTGTCATGTACTACCCAACACCAACCTATATACCAATTCAAATATCATTGACCTATCACTTAAAGTTACTGAGAAAATGACCTAATCACAAAATCTTAACATGCTCACTAGACTGTAAAATTGAGGTCAAGGACAAAAGCCATATAGCAGATTGTCATGTACTACCTAAGACAAACCTACATACCATATATCATTAACCTAACACTTATAGTTACTGAGAAACTAAACTAAGCACAAAAACTTAACATGTTCATTGGACCATGAAATTGAGGTCACAGACAAAAGCCATATGCCAGACTGACATGTACTACTAAAGACCAACCTACATACCAAATACTATTGACCTACTACTTAGAGTTATTGTGATATGGATCTAATCAGAGAAACTTAACATGGTCACTAGACCGTGAAGTTGAGGTCAAGAACAAAAGTCATATGCCAGACTGACATGTACTACTCAAGACCAACCTATATACCAAATATCATTGACCTACCACTTACAGTTATTGAGATATGGATCTAATCAGAGAAACTTTACGTTGTTACTGGACCGTGCAATAGAGGTCAAGGTCACATGATTTTATGTCCGTCAGGTAGCACTTGATAAGTACTACCACTGGACCAAATATGATGTTCCTACATCAAGGGGTTTTCAAAATATCCTGTATATAGTAAAAGTTAACGCCGTCGCCGTCATACTTTGCACGCCTATGTCTCCCTTTCCGCGACTTTCGTCGCGGGCGAGACAAAAATTGTAATGTTGTTTTAATTGTATTTAACTAAAACAAATCAGATTTTGTCTCATGTGCAATTACTCCATATCCCTTCATTGATTATTTAGAGCGATGTGGTGCTATTATTCGCTTGACAAACAATCAAAGGGAAAACAGCAACACCATAGGTAGACAGGATAAATATACACAATAAAACTACCGTTGTAAGGCATAAAATGCCTAACAAAAAGATTTTAGATACATTTGTAGTATGTCTTGTCCGTTGCAGCAGTTTCATACATTTACAAGCAGACTGTCTAGACAGAAA
>MJUU01016183.1:40467-56076 GCA_002080025.1 Modiolus philippinarum | reverse complement strand
TTTTTAATGACAAAGTTGTTTCTGATTTTTAAAAATTTATTTAAAAACAAGTCGTATTTCAGTATATTACAAAGTGTTGTTTTTTTTTTCACGACGTAAACGTCTTTTTTAGCCACTAAACGTCGCTTACATCTTTTGTGACATTTAATTTCAAAATCGAAAATTCGTAATAAATTCGTCGATTTTTAAGATACCGACACTATCGAATAGGTTAACAGAAGGCAAGAAAATGCACTTTTATAATGTGAATGATTATATGCTTTTCAAAATCTTTATTTTTTAAATTTATGAGTTCTTATATTTGGGGGTGACATCAGTCCGACGTAAGTTTTTGCATTCCGCATGGTTTGTGACATTTGCATGCAAAATCGAAAAACTTCGAAATTTTGGCTTAAAAATGAAGGTATTTACAATACAGAGTCATTATTTAAAACTAGACGAAACGCACATTAAAAAAAAAAAACGGATAATTTTCTATTCCCTTTGTTTAAATTTTCGATGCCATAATGTAAATGTTATATGAAACGAGTTCGGACCCAAAGAAAACGTCATTTTTTATAATTGTGACATAAGAGTCTCTATTCAAATATTCTGCATTGTGGAAAGAGTTTCTTTCTAAATAACTATATATTCATGTTATGTTTTGGCGGAAAGAATACCGTTGATAAATATGCAAAAGATTTTAGCAATTAACATCCAACTTCGCTGTAGTCCTCGCATACAATTTTGAGAAAATAAACTGAAAACGCTATACTTTATTTTGTGACATTTTCTTTCAATCTCGATTTAATAACATTACCATGAAAAAATATTGAAATCAACTGAAAGCGCTCGGATGTATATTACACAATAACGAAAACGAACGACTAGACCACAATTGGAATATTAATTTTTGCATATATGTGCACTTTCTTTGATATTTCTGCTTGCTTGATGTGAAGGGAAGTGCACATTTTTGAAGCGTCTACATACTTATACAGCTTGATGAACGGCAGTTATCTTAAATAGTTGAATAATGCCGTCAATGATTTTCTGATGTATCAATTCCCTGAATTCTACGTTATCACACTGTCAAATTTGGGGTCTTTCGAGTTCAAAATATTATCGAAATGGTTAACTATGTCTGTGTAACCTTGTACATGTGTTACGCGTCTACACCGGTAAAAATGACGCTAAAGCGATATTATATCAAGTACATTATTTTTGCATTAGTTTCAAAAAGAATATATGTTTCCTTTGAACAAACTATGTGGAATTCCGAATCTTTTGATATATAACATTATATATTCTTGTGATTTTTTATTCTTTTATTTAACAATTAACTATTTGTCAACACGAAATTCGAGACGTGGTACCAACAACGTGCGCGACGTCAAGGTAATTTTTTCATGTCAGACAAGTCTGACTATTGGGCTGGTGAATACCCTGGGAGACCTCTGGTCCACCAGCAGTGGCATCGGCCCAATGGAAATACCGAAGTTGCATAAAAACAGTAAATTCTACATTTCCACCTATTGACTTTCAATGTGGTAGGTTCAGTGATTTTTCCATTTACTACTATATCTGCTTTAGATGCATTGATGCTTAAGCCTATCTTTTTTTATCAATTGAGTTTTAAAGTGTTTTTGTTCGTCTGAACGAATTTGATGGGTATGGATTACCCTCGCGTCCGCATATAGGTATATATCTTGGGAACTATGCAGGGTAGGGTCATCAAACTTTGCATCAGGTGCATCTTGGGTTGACTTGCAGCCTCCAAGAAGATTAGGTCTCCCCGCTTGGCTTGCATTTAATTTACATCCAAGTTCATATCTCGGTAACTATACATAGTCGGATCATCTAACTGCATATGCAGGTAGGTCAGCATCCATGCAAACTTTGGTCACTTTGTTCTACATTTTCCGCTGGAGTTTACGTCCGATTTCACATAGTAGGATCAGCTAACCTTGCACATGCATGCAACTCTGATAATAGGTCATTATCCAGGCTAAATTAGGCCATTTTTACATGTTTTCCGCTTGAGTGATTTTAAATTCAAGTTTACGTCCGCTTTCACATCTCAGTCACTAAACATGGTACCGACAACTTACCTTTCACATGCATGCATCTCTAATGGTAGGTCAACATCCAGGCAAAATTAGGCCGCTCTGACCTATAATTTCTGTTTGAGTGACTTAAAGCCGAGTCACTGTGAATGGTAGGATCATCTATCTTTATATGAGCATGCATCTCTGATGGTAGGTCAACATCAAAGCGAAATTATGTCATTTTGACAAAAATGTTCCGCTTTAGTGACTTGCATTCAAGTCTTATGTCAGAGTTCAGACCTCAGTAATTGTACATGCTAGGATCATCTAACCTTACATATGCATGCATCTCTGATGGTAGGTGAGCATCCAGGCCAAATTAGATCACCTTGAATTACAGTTACATCATCAAGTTTATGTCAAAGTTGATATTTCAGTAACTCTACATGGTAGGATCATCTTTCATGTGCATGTGTATGCATTTTTGATGGTAGGCCAGCATCTAGGCAAAAGCATACAGGTAAAAGTGAGTAGCTGTGACAATGTGCAATAAATAGGCCAACTTAGTAATCGTTTAACACCTATGTTTTTCAACCGCAGTTATTTTTGTGTTCTGGATACTTCAGCCAGATCATCGGCAAGGTCAAGATCTAGATATTTGTCCACTTTATTACTAAATTTTTGTTTTGCCTGCTGTTGGATAGGGTCATCAAACTTAGCATGATGGTGCATCTTGGGTTGAATTTGCAGCCTCCAAGAAAATTAGATCTCTCGGAGTCGATGCCACTGCTGGTGGACTGTTATGTTAGTCCCCGAGGGTATTCACCAGCCCAGTAGTCAGTATTTCGGTGCTGACTCGAAAGCCGATTCTATTTGGAACAATCTCTGAATTTTTGTAAATTTTGTTGAAAACTAAGGAGTATCCCCCTCATGCAAAGCTCTGTCCTTAGCTGGTTTTGGCTTTACATTTTGATATATTGGTTATTGTTTTCTATCAGTTTTTACACATCTTTGAGTTTATGGTCTTCCAAACGTTTAGATTTTATCTGCACTGAAGGGACATAAGTTGTCGAAATGCGCATATGCAGAATTCAAATTTACAGTAACTTTGGTATTTAGTCATCTGACCTATATTTTCTGCTTGAGTGGTTTGCACTTAAATTATTGAATTATCAACTTATAGGGCTGATTTGCTTTGGTAATGCCATATTCTGTAGTATTTCACATAAAGTATCTCTGTGCACACTATTTTAAGTGTAATAAAACATTTGAATAAGGGTGTATTTTATTTTGAATAAGGGTGTATTTTATTTTGAATAAGGGTGTGTTTTATTTTTAATAAGGGTGTATTTTATTCAATGCATTGTTCTATTTTGTTTCAAACAGCAAAATATTTGGACTATGCATTGTCGCCCTTTTCTTATTCTTTCCTGTTCTTCTCTCAGCTTCAGATGTATCGCTACAACGACTCGATTGATAATGATCTTGCAAAATACTTCGCTAAGCACTTTGAAAACGCTGAGTTTTGATGTATACGCCAATTCATGCAACTAGGTATCACTTCTAGCTTGCTGATACTTTGATGTTCCACTACAACTCTATCTTCGTCAGTGTTCTTGGCTTTTATAAGTGGGAATTATTGTATATTTTGTCTCTCAAGTTTAAATATGTTCATGTTTAAGCCATATTTTGGTTCTATGATGCTTCTACTGCCTCTTTGCCCATACTTCTTCAACTCTCAATTAAAAATATCTTAATTTTTTTGACGGATAAGGCTTGATACTTGAGCTTATTTTGATGATAAGTAAGTGATTTTCCTCTCTGTCCTGGAACTTCACTGTTAATAGAATGTGTTCCATATGAGGAGTTGGCTTATTAATCTGTTGCCCATTGTACCATAGTAATTCTAGATTCTCCTATTAGTTATCTATTTCATTATTCCAATGATACTGTGCTGCAAATCATTTATATTTATTGGCAATGTGTAGCATGAAAATCAAACTTGAAATAAAAATATGTAACGTGAAACTTAACTTGACAGAGTAGGATTGTTGCAACATGATAAAGACAAATATTAGCTCAAATTTATTCAACAGATTGGATGTAGCCTAATTTTCTTGTTTTCAAGCTAAAAATATAAACTCCCGATATATTTGAACCAATACCAATCAGGTCATATAATTCGAGTAATAAATAAGTGTCAAAAATATGAATTTCTTAGTGATAATCAGCCAGATGGCGGTAATGTCTAAAATTCCTAGTATTTTTCATTCCAATTGGAATTCCAAATAAAAGTGGTCTCCTGTGCGCGAGATGTATGCTCTATATACATGTAAAGTAAGTGAGAATCGAACCGTCAGTCTTAAACGAACAATCCAATGACAATGGCAACATCGGAAAAATGAAGAAACAGAGACATAACATGAGTACGGCACGGAAAAGAAAATGAAGACACACACACATGCATATAAAGATAAACAACATGAACCCAATAAAAACATGGATGAGATCAGGCGCATCGGAAGAGCAAGCATCTCCTGCTTCTAAGAAGACACCCGCAGTGTTGAACATGTAAATCCGGTAGTAAGTTCAAATCCGGTAGAGGAAACAATTAAGCTTTTAAAGGGAAAGATATGTTGTCATATTGGAAACAGANTTATTTTGAAGAAGCACTCCGATGAATCCAGCCTCATGAAAGTGGAGAAACAGATCAGCTAGGAGACGTGCACAGTTTATGCCCATTTGAATTCCGATAGTCTGCTGAAAAACAAGTACTCAAAACTGGACAAATATATTGCCGATCAGAAACTCCTTTTTGTGAGCAACCGGGCTCTATCAAGGAAGTCGCTGTATTGAACCTAGGCCCTTGAATAGCGAATGAGCTGTGAGATGTAAACTCCGTATGCCGGCGCTGTGGGATGTTGCTATAAAAAGGGAAGTTGACTATTGGAAAAGTGAAGACATCGCGTTTGTCATACAGCTTAGTTTGAAGTCTACCTCTGTTGTCAATTTCAAGATAAAGGTCAAGGCATGAGGTCGATATGAAAGTGTCTGTAGTAACCTTAATTTCGAGCTCTTTTGGATAGATCAGATGAAGAAAATCACCAGTCCATTCAAACTCCCAAATTTTTTTTTATTCATCTTGTGGAGGGTTGTTTATTGACAAAATATCTATATAACGGAAGCTAAAATTGTAGGATTGGGCCAGTTCTTTATCTTTATTTTGAAGAAGCACTCCGATGAATCCAGCCTCATGAGAGTGGAGAAACAGATCAGCTAGGAGACGTGCACAGTTTATGCCCATTTGAATTCCGATAGTCTGCTGAAAAACAAGTACTAAAAACTGGACAAATATATTGCCGATCAGGAACTCTTAACATTTTAATCACTTCATCCTCTGTATATTTTTTTCTCCGATTCGGAACCATTTTTGACAAGGTAGGCTTGTTCCCTACCTACAACAATGTACCTATATCTTCGTTCGCCGTTCTTACTGGAGAAACGTCTATGAATTAAATCTTTCAGCCGAGATTTAAGTTGTTCATGTGGAATAGTAGTATAAAGTTTAAATGCTGATATAGTGTGATAATGATCTAGAGTTAAGTTGATCTTTGGAGTTTTTCAAAATCCATATTTCATTTACACCGCTACTTGAAAAGCTAGAATCGCATATTTTTGAAGGTCCCCTTTAACAGCTGTTAAGATGGAGGTTAGCAACTTAAATATGGATTTTGTAGAACATTTTGCAGATCCAGCGATGTAGCCGGCATTTTTTGTATGGGCATTTTTTGTAATTTTATACAAAGAGGGGAGATTTACATTTTAGTAACGGTGTGCTTATGCTCGCCGAGAGCATTATCATATATTCAAATTTCGGCATTTTTATTTTTTGTTATATCAAATTGTTATCCTGACCACCTGTTAATTGTGTCCACATCTGATTATTTTATTATGCCAAGTTTTCTTACTTTTGACTCGATGAGTGCCCTGTTGTTGTTTAAGTGTTATGATTGTCTTCTGTTAGCCTTTTGTCGGACAGCGAATGACAGCGCTTGTAAGAACACTTTGCCAGTTAATTTTATGATTGTCCACAACCCCGCGTTCATGGATAATGTGGAGCATAGATGTGGCGTTGCTCGAAATTTAGCAATGAATTCCGCTCAAACCGGTGCTAGAGGCTGCCTTGAACTTACTATGATGCATTAGCAAACCTCATTGTAGAAGGCGTCATGGTGACTTCAAGATGAAGAACAACAATAAAAGCGTTGTTCTATTTATTCAACCATGTATTTGTAAAGTAGTTTGCACCCAGAAACTTTGTCTCATGTGCATTTGCTCCATATCCCTTCCTTTCTTTTTTTGACAGTTTCGGAAATTCACTCTCTGAAAATTCCTATTTTCACTCGAGGTTTTTCAAACTGCATGGTTGCTAAGATAGAATTCCAAAGCTAAGTGGTCTTTGAAAATTTCAGGATATGGACTTAATGTGATTTTTTGCAATAAATTTACTGAAAATCAGTTTTCAAAAGAAGAATATTTCAATCTTATGGCTGATAGGAGATTATCAAAACTAAGTGGACAGTTTCAGAAAATCTTCCAAAACTGGAATAAAAGATTTTGGAAATTTGTTTCTTGAAAATCACTGTTACAATGAACTGCATTCAAGCTTAGCGTTGACATGTTTGGCACAAACACGTAACAAATTATTTACGTGCTCAACAAAACCCTTTCCAAGTTGTTACATCATTTTCATTGGTAGCAAATTATGTACACAACCAATCGTGTATTCTGAACAAAGCAATGAGCAAATAAGGAAATGGAATGTACGTCTTACTACGCTAAAACGTAGTTATGATGAGAATGACAGAATAAAATAACATCGTCGTACAAATTTACATGAGTAACTGGAAAATAATTTTTTCACTAAGAAAGGAATAGTGATTAAAAAAAGTTACTAAAAAGAAAATCAACTGAGAAAAATTGGCGGATCCACGCTGTTGGGGTTTGACCCCGCCTTTTTCTCGAAAGATGTCTGTAATACAGAAATTGAATAAAGCCCGCCCTGTGTTTATGGAACCAAACTGGAACATACTTTTTTTTTCTTGACCAACTGGTGGAAAACAGTTTTATTGTTTTTTAATCCTGCCTTGGTGCGATGCATCTGTTTTTATATTGTTGACAAAATGTGCAGTTGCAAAATGGTTGAAAGTAAGATTTTTATTCAGAAAAAGATGAATATTAGCTATGGAACAACTCAAGCATTTAAATATCCTGTATGACTATAAAATCCAACAAGATTGTCTTAAGTTATGTCTCAAAACAGTTTAATTATTTTAAGGGAGCAGTTCAAAGCGGAATTTAGATCTGGGGAATATTTTGGTAGAAAGGCATATTCCACTACGCACCTCGATTGAAAAATACGACGGCAAGTTAGCTCCTAATTCAGAATAAATTGTGATGGAAATTCGTGGGTCTTTTTAACGGGGTCTGACTCATCCGCGTTTTTAATTTGAAGCAAACCTGCCATAGTCTTTGGTGGTCTCTCCAAAATAAAATCGGATGCCATCGGTTGATGTTGTATAATGTAAAAATATATACAAATGAGTCGGTTTTAATTTTATCGTATTCTAAAAGAATATTTTAGGATAAAAAAATTTGCCTGTGCAACAGATATCTGTCAATCAGTTTCTCGTTTTCTACCAGAATGTTAAGAATTTGTGTGTAACAGACACGTTTTTCGTTAACAAGTTTTACACAGTCACGAACTTGTTGTTTAGAATACTCCACTTCTAAACCTGTTACCTTTATTGAATATTTACATCTTCTATTTTCACCATAATGTATAAAATAAATTTTATCATATTATATATCAAATGCAAAAAATTGGACAATTAAAAGTTTTTTTTTCTAGTATTCTATTTAACTCAGTCGAGATACCAAAAAAATCACGTGCACGTTCATAATTATGGTTTCTCACTTCAGTGCAAGCCCCGCCTCATTGTTATCGACAAGCCAATGAAAGTAAACGTTACATTTTTGCTTCAAAACAATTTGTGGAAACCTTTTCAAGGAACATCCCAACGCTAGGCTTGCTTGCAGTTCATTGTATCACCAAAGGAAATTTCATACTGTATGGCTTCATGATAATATTTTACCGGTATCTCCTCCGTTACAAACTTCATTCACCTGGATCCTATCTTCATAATTCTATCAAGAAGATTAAAGCCGACGACCCATAACACCAGGGTCAGAGTATCCGATTCGCATCAAACTGGAGTTTGTTTCTCCTGCAGTGTGGAGTCCGTAAAAGATTCCCTGTACTATAGATGTATGCTCTATATACATTTTAGTTACGGTGTAATTATGCTTGAGAGAATTTCCCATATGGATGCACTATCATATTTTAAAATTTTGGCATTTTTATTTTTTGTTATATCAAATTGTTACCGGTATTCTGACCACATGTTTATTTTGCCCACATCTCATGATTTTATTATGCCAAGTTTTCACCCTTTTGACTCGATGAGTGCTCTGTGGTTATTTAAGTGTTATGAATGGCTTTTGTTTATCCATGCAATGTTACTTCTTCTTTATAAAATACATTCAACTTGAACCTCAACCTACATTCTAATGTCAAAATTGCATAAAGAAACCAAGTCAATGGCTCATGACCTCAAAGTAACGGTTTCAATTTGCGTCAAAATGTTGCAGTTCCTATCAAAAGCTATCCATGTACGAGGTTTCATGCTGATATTATGACTCCTTCCTCAAAAACTACCTTCAACCCAATTCTTAACCTGGATTCTAACATCGAAATTCACTTCAAAAATCAAAGTCGATGACCTGTGACCTTAAGGTCACAGCATCATATCAAACTATCCGTCTACAAAGTTTCATAATGCCATAACTCCTTCAAATAACTACCTTCGACCTCAAACATAACCTCTTTAGTACGGGGTCATAGGGGTAAGTACCTAAATAACTGGCCTATCTTGCAGGCGGGGCTTTAAAGGCCGAATCACTATCGAAATCGGCAAAACTTGGTCCTAACATATAATGCACATTACATGATCAAACTAATTGCAAACGTGGGTTATATCATATTTACTTCATAATAAATTCATGATGAAAGGTGAAACAATTGCACTGTTCTGTTTCACAGTACTATAAGTGTTGCTTTCACATACTCATTGCACATATTGTAAAGGGTGACAATGGTAATTGTAGTATTTTGTCTATGACTCACTGGACAGTTCATGCAATGTGATCGTGACATCTTCCCCCTTTAATCTCCTTTGAAAATTCTAGACAAGATTCCAGCGATTGATGCAAGAACAGTCTTATTGCTGAGTACAATCCATGAAAACAATTTAAGATTAATCAGAATATTTGTATCATTAAATACAACAAATGAAGATTTTGAATGGGATTAGTGGATATCAACCTTTTTAGACGGCTAGGCATCTAACATTTCCATTTACTTTCATGTCTGTATCACTAGAAATTGAGAACATTTGCTCACAGGACATTGAAATTGCCAACTGTCAAGTTCTTCTCTTCTTCCTAAGGACCACTTATACAAGTAAATATCTTCCTGGATAGCTACTTTGTTTCGGAAGTGACTTAAGTTTGATCCAGATGTCAAAGGTCGTCATGTTAAGTTTTGATCCTTGTCATATGTTTTGATCAGGTTACAGGTAGTTGTGTTTTCACACTTAAGGGTACTGACAAAAGAATATAAAGCTTGGATGTAGAAACCCCGATATCTCACCAATTTAAAAGTTCTCTGGTGGAGTTAGGATTGGAATCCATTTGTAATGATGTAGCTAGTTAAAATATGCCCGGACGAGGAAATCATTTTCCTGGCATTTCGCAGCTGAAGTTGTTCTTTCTATCGGATAGGAGGATATCCTCTTTACTGGAGTACAAATAAAGTTCTAAACCTCTTAAGAAATTTCAGCGGAGCCCTTTTCTGAAAGTACATTTTTAAGAATCTCCTTTTTGATGCAGACTGGCCTTCCCAACTTTGTTATATTCTTTTAGACAAATTTCCCATGGTGAACTTTTCCTCGTCATTTATCTGTATAGGTTTGTGCTGGGTTTATGAAAGATGAGAATAAGGGAAACGCGTATGTTTGCCAGAGTCAGATCATTAAAGGCTGTTGTTTGTATATTTTAATGATGCCATCCTTCCATTAACTGGTAAGATGCACAATATTTTGTCCTATAACTTTCTTGGTTAAGTTTGATTTAGGGATTATAGGCCTTCCACCAAAAAAGCAACTGTTGGATTTTTATTCTCGGATATCAGAATCAGTGTTCACGTGCAATATATATGAACTTTGCAGACTATTTTGAAGAATCTTCAAGTATAAGCTTTTACCGTGTCGCATACCGTTGACATCAATGTTCACATGTGAGAGTGAAAAAAATCATAAAACGTTGGAATAGAGATGACGCAACAAAATGCAGATACAGCACCAATAACAAATTTTCATGAAATACCAGAAGAAATAACAGTAAACAAACATGAAGCGTTTCAGTATAGTGACAATGCCAGCGTATTTTCATTCCGTCATGTAGAACGTCCAGATATGTGATAAGCACTCTTCTGGTGGTATTTGAGATTTGCGGAAATTATACCGTAGTGATTTTAATCCAAACGGAAAGAAAAACTGTCGGACTGAAACCACCGTTACAAATAACGAAATTTTTTGTAACATAAGCAACTCCAGAAACAGCCGTCATACCTTAAGAAGTTGTTTTTTTCTCGTTGGCATACATTCTTGTTATTGAAATTAATAAAACTGAATGGCTGTATTCTGAGCTATTACACGGTATATGAAGAAGTACTTATAGAGAAAACAAGTTCAATTGCTTATTGTATAATATTGCTGTTTGAAGAGGAAATGTGTTCGAAGGTCCGTTATACTCTATCTTTCCATCTCTAGAAAGATGGTTTATCTTATTAGCATAACAGTATAGAGAACTCATAGCTTCACACTTCAACTTTAAAAAAATGGATAAGTTATAAGTTAGTACATTTAAGTGTTTTAGAGGAATAACTTTAGAGAATTTTGTTTGATGTGTTGATGGTAGATGACACTTTTAGGTCAAAATTGCATGTTTGATGCAAATAGAAACCCAGAATAAAGGCGAACAGTTTGTCTTTAGAAAGAAAAGAAAATCGATTTTAGGGATTACAATACAGTCGAACTGAAAACTGGATAACGTTTGATGGTGGAGTAACTTAAGCTTTGATTCATCTGTAAAAAAAGAGAATTCAATTCCTGAAATCTCATTCGTCCTTGAATGAAGAGCCTCATTCGTCCTTAAATGAAGAGCCCCATTCGTTAATAAATGAAGAGCCCATTCGTCCTTGAATGAAGAGCCTCATCGTCCTTAAATGAAGAGCCCATTCGTCCTTGAATGAAGAGCCTCATTCGTCCTTAAATGAAGAGCCCCATTCGTCCTTGAATGAAGAGCCTCATTCGTCCTTAAATGAAGAGCCCCATTCGTCCTTAAATGAAAAGCCCCATTCGTCCTTGAATGAAGAGCCGGCAATAATCGCTGTTCTACGCTCGTTAACAGACTGCAGTCCAAATAGATTGGTGTTACCCGTATTAAACAAGACTTTGTGCTTTCTGTCAAGACAAACAGGCTTGAACACAAATGAGAAAGTGTTTAGAAATTCATATTAGAACATATAAATAAGAGATGGGATATGTTACAGCTATACATTGACTCCAAGTAGGATAGTCAAACAATGTAATTATCAACAACAACAAAAGCTCATGTCATTAGACAATTTTATTACATTGTTTCTTGTATAAACATTAAAATCAAAAAGTACATGTACTAGCATTTAAACATTCTCCAATTTGAAATAAATAATTGTCAAAAACCTCAATTTTGCTTACACTTTCTGTTTATATGAGATATGTTTATAAATAAATAATTACTATTAAATTAATAAATAATATCACATATTTTTTCGCTACTGTTCCTAGTAACTATTGCACTATGTATCACAAAACAGAACACAGGGAGGATAACAAAAAGGTAAATATAACTAATAATAAAACACTAAATCATACATTGTAAATGAATAGCACAGCCTTTCAACACAATAAAATAGTTTTGATAAAAAAATCCAATTTCCTAACTCTTATTTTGATCTTTTATTTTTTTCGAAAAGCCTTCATTATTTTCTATGTGGGCAAAGGGAAAATTTTGCTAAACTAAAACTCATATCAATAATATTTTAGATCTTTTGAGTTGACTATGTTTTTTTTACCTTTATCATAAGTTAATGTTTTATTTTTCCATTCAAACATTGGATTTTTTTATTGTTAACTACACTGTACAAAATGCAGAATTAAACAATTCCTGGAGCATTTACATATTACACTTGCAATTCCTCAATAAATATACCTATATTCCTTCCCTTAAAATTAAAAAAAATCGCTTTCAAAACTCCTGTCTATTGTCTGTCATTCAAACAATCAAAGTTCTTTAGAAAACTATTGTATACCAGTTTGTCATCAGGGGAGTGTCAAGTATAATCTCTTCGTGCAATACGAATTGGAAAACAATAGTATAATCTCTTCGTGCATTATGACTTTCATTGTTTGATTTACAGACAAAAGACAGGAGATTTGAAGGTGTTCCTATAGATGTGAGGGAAGGAATATATGTATATTCAAATGCTTCAGGGATCCTTGATAGTGATGTTTAATTCTGTATTTTCTACGATGTAGTTGACAATAAAATTTTTCATTTTTCGTGTTTTCATTTTTCAAGAGTTTTGAAGGACATGTTATAGGTGTTAGGGGAGAAATTTACATATATTCATGGAAAAATTGCAAATGTACTACGTGGATGCTTCAGGAAAGCTACCATATATAATGAACCTCTTGATTTTAGTTATATATATATATAGTTGCAATTTAATTCAAAAAAAGAATTTCTCTCCTAAAAGAAAATTGGGACAGTATACCAAGAGCTGTCTCTAATGCTCTACCTCTATATACGTATAACATAAATCAATTTGAACAAATAAAAGAAACACCTCTTTAAAAATAAATTATGAAACATTCCTTGAAAAATAATGAAGAGACCTAATAAGTGATCTGATACAATAATTACCAATATAACCTGGAATGAAAATATCCTAATATAAAAATATGTATGAATATCAGATATCTGTGATGAATGGCACGATGATATACAATTTATAGAAGACAATGGCACGTGGACTTGAAGAAGGTTATGTAAGAAGATTTACACAAATACATTTTGTGATTCTACAAAATCGTGTACAAAACAGGAAAGCAAATATAAATAAAGATAAAAAAACAGTTTTCACATGTTCAAATGACTAGTTAGCACTCATCCTAAATGTTACAAATAATGGCTACATGATCCATTTAATAGCTAAACAATAACCATCATCTTCATACTTCTACATTGTATGCTACGTTCTTTCACTGTACTTCATAGGAAAAAGGGAAATGTAAACCATACGCCAATTTGATGAAGGTATCTCAGATCTAAATTTTAGTACCTAATCTTCAGATTTCTTCATTTAATTGGCCTTTAGATTTTACTGCATGAAAACATATCCTCCATGCAGTTTTGATATTTTCAACTTGGCACTATTAATATAACTCACATGTTAAATATTCTATGAGAATAAATGCTGAAAGCTTAAAATGTAAAGTAATCAATCATGTCATTTCATTTGTGAATCCTACATAAAAATGGCTGAAGAAAAAGGAAAAAAATAATACCCATATTTGCTGCCCTTTTTACATTTTTCATAAACCATAATTGTTTATCCTGATCATGAATTTTAGACCATTCAGTTGTAAATAATTATAAATATATAATTTCCATGCTTGTCATCACGTTGTAATATCTGAAGATGAATATGGTGGCGGCTCTGCAGTATATGCCGGTGGTGGTTCATGAACGGGACTAAATGCATCCTGGATTGGCACCGAATGATATCCTTCATGATTATAATGAACCTCTTGTAATGGTGGAGCTGAAAAAAGTTAAAGCGGTCGAATCACAATTAATTTTCATTTCATATATTAACTTCATAATATCTATATAATAACATTAATAAAAGCTAATAGACTTACAACAATTGCTTATGTTCTAAACTCCAATCCTTAAAGCATATTATTTGCTGAGGATACCTCTCTTGGATATTCGAGTTCTAGCGTCGATGATATAAAAACTGTCACCAATCACGACTTGGTAGAACTAAATGTTTGGTCTCGTTTTTCAATCCCGATAAATCGGAAATAATGTTTTTTTCAAATACTAACGTGGAAAACAATTTTAATTTTTCTTGTAATGATTAATACATTCCAGTTACCACTACTCATAAACATTTGGGAATAACATTTTCAAGTAAGGCTAAATGGAACAACCATATCGAAAATATTTTTGAAAACGTATCGAAACATCCTTGCATGTTGCGGAAGTTAAAATTACTGCTGAATAGGAAAAATCTAGAAAAACTGTACCTTGTTTTTCTGGCCTCTATTAAGTATATGATAACTTTGGGACTTTGTACTCTAATAAATTAGAACGTCAAGAAAATGAAAGCTGCTCGTATTATAACAGGTCTCCCTACATTTACGAAATTTGCAAATGTAATATGTAAATGCTCCAGGAATTGGGGTGGGAAACACTAGAAAGTAGATGACAGAAACGAAAACTTCAGCTATTTTATAATATGGTGAATAATGGTTCTCTATTGATTTAAATATAATTACAAAAGTGAATGACAATTTTACTTTTGATGAAAATATTCGCGTTTTTAAAAGTTAATATAAATTTCTCAAGGAGTCCAAACGGTTTTTGGTTGTCTAAATCATCCATCCTCACATTGCATATTTTTTCACTGTTTACTTATTTGTATACATTTGACCGTCCCATTCTCTTTCGTTTTATTTGTTATAAATTAACTGCTGTAACTCTTCTGTTATATCGTGCATGCTCTTGTTATTACCATTTAACTTGAAAAGGGGGGGCTATGTTTTTTTTCTAAAAAAATATTTTGGATCTGATTTTATGTGAAAAAAATATTTTGGCTGCCAAAATGATGAAAAAAAATTTCTGAAGGAGGCTTTCTGCCCCAAAAAATATTGTTAATTTTGGAAAAAAATATTTTGTTGATACACGTGAAAAAAATAATAAAAAATTCTATCCAGAAAAAAAACCATAACCCCCCCTTCAGGTTAAATGGTCGGTCCCTTATTGTAAATTCTATTGTATTCTGGAGAGGACTTTATAAGTTAGTGCAACTTGTGTCCAATCCTTTTTGTTACTTTGTTTATAAACTTATGTTCTAATGCGTGTCTTTTTACAAATAGCAAAAACTCCAATACAATTACAATTTTTACAATTACGAACTAACCTAACCATGAGAAGTAAATGTTCTACAAGTAATTATAAATCGGTGTACATTATGTTGATTGAAGTTTGTATTGAGTTTTAACATAAAAGGAAATACAAGTATCTCAAATACAACATATTATTGAAATTGATGCTGCTCTCCTTTTTT
>MJUU01016182.1:42124-69698 GCA_002080025.1 Modiolus philippinarum | reverse complement strand
TTTGAAGAAAATTGCGTGTATTTAATGTAAACTAGAAACGCCTCTTTTCCAGATTTTTTTTAAATTATTTTATTGCAAATAATAAAGTTGTATTTTATAGTTTTAAATACAGTATTTATTAAAAAAAATAATAAATAACAGAAATCAATTACATCCAATCAGTGGGCTGGCAGACCGATTACCGAGCTGTAGATTGGGTGGCCAAAAAGGTTCCAAAGCAATGCTCTGCTTATTACACTCTTTTTACTGTAAATGGTAATGAGATGTTATATTTTAAATGCACATTGATAAAGAATATCAGTTTTTTTTATTATTATTATTTTACCTGCACTCTGTGATATAATCTCAAAATATTTTATATAGGTGAGTTTATCTTGCTAAAATTCGGGTCTTAGGATTTTTTCTTATTGTCGGGTTTACTTCCTTTTTCAAACAAATCTGACCAATACAGATGCTTAAATTTGTTTACGATTCTGGGCTGACAGAATATTTTTGTAGCCTTCAATTATACTATCTAATAATAAGTTTCGTATGTTTGTGCAAATTATTTAATTGTGGGGAGATCTATCATAGTTATTTTTAGCTGAAATTGATGATGGGTAGAACGCGGACCTCGAAGAAGACACCCCAAAGTCAACCATGAAAACGGCCTTTAATTCAATTTTTATTTGAAAACTGTTTTGCCATATAATTTTTGGGCTTTTGTATAGTTCATGCAAAATGTCCAAGTATTTGACCGAACGCACCAATTCTTATTGGCGGATGGGGTATTGGCGGATAGCGGTTATTGGCGGATGGTAATGGCGGGTCACTTCACTTTAGTAAAATAATAACAAGAATATGTGTCTAACGGACACAATTTCCTGCCTCACAACTATTTTGAACAATGCTATATTTCGTGATTAGGCATGAAGTTGGATGCATGGATATATTTTTTGGTGATTTCTGTTTAATTATACCCTAATGGTATTTAATTTAATGGTTGTTTAATGAAAATAGCATACATCCTTCACAGTAAGAAACTTAACCTATGGATAAATCTCAATCCATCCCCTTTTCCGTGATCCAGAGACATATGTCTCTGCGTGATCAGAGAACCATGAAGTGAGTGGTATGGGTAAATTATTATTATATTTTTTATTTACATACTAATGTATATTAATATAAAGTTTAATAGTAATAGCAGATATCCTTCACAGAAAAAATTCAACCTTAGGGTAAACTTCAAACTACCCCCTTTTTTACATGATCGGTGGAGCATGAAGTTGGTAGCAAGGATATTTTTTTAGTATGATTTTTCTTTAATGATAACCTAATGTGTATCTATATAAAGTTTAATGATAATATCATACATCCTTCACAAAAAAAAACTTCAACCTACGGGTAAACCTCACACTAACCCCTCTTTTTAGCTCACCTGGGAGGCGCTCGATTCATTGTCCTGGACGTCCTGCACAGTTCCGTACAACAATCGAGTGATTGAGAACAGTGTTCTGGATCTGTTCCGTCTGTACTGACTTCAGAGGTGGTGTAGTGTGCACAGTCCGCCATTAAAGATGGAGTCAAATGTAATGGATGCAGGAAAGCAAATGTGAATTTATTGAATTTGTAACATATTAATAAATGCTTTCTATAAGATAATAAAGAAAATACTTTATCCTAGTTAAAGCAAACTTAAAAAACATTTTAATTAATTAAAGCTATTGACTTTTTATAAAACGATGCATATATCAAAAGTTTTGTTTACCGAAAATCAGTAAGTCTGTCAAATATTTATCTAAAAAAAAAAAAATAAGAACTCTGTCAATCAGTTACGTTGAAAAAAATTATTTCACAAGCAAGATTATCATGACCCCGCTTTCATATTATTGGAATATTTAATATTTTTTTAGCTGTAACATACAATTTTTGACTAGGTTTAA
Organism: Modiolus philippinarum; assembly: GCA_002080025.1. Taxonomy (NCBI): domain Eukaryota; kingdom Metazoa; phylum Mollusca; class Bivalvia; order Mytilida; family Modiolidae; genus Modiolus; species Modiolus philippinarum. The sequence goes on along the minus strand of MJUU01016182.1, from coordinate 67,776 downwards.
ACCTACTAAGCGAGTTCTATTGAACATTTATTGTTCCTACGGTATTCTACTGTCGTTGTTTCATTGTTTTTATCTTCATTATCAACAAATTCGTTCGCGAAAGTAACTTTCACACAATCGACGTCCATTTTGATATTAGAACTTCCTGTTCCAAGCCATTCGATTCTCTTGTCCAGAACATTGTGATTGGAACATGTCCAGCACAGAGAATCGAGTGCCCCCCCCCCCCGGCCTAAAAGGCCATGTGAGCTTTTGCCATCACTATGCGTCTGTCGTCCGTCTGTCTGTCCGTTTGTCAACAATTTCAAAAATCTTCTCCTCTGAAACCACTGGGCCAAATGTAAGCAAACTTGGCTTGAATCATCATCAGGGTATGGCTTCTCAAACTGATGTTCAGCTTGTCCCTCTGTGGAACAACATGGCCGCCATTGCTAAAATTACAACATAGGGGTAAATCGCAGTTTTTGGCTAATAACTCGAAAACCGTTACAGATATCAAAAATCTGACATGAGATAAAAATGATCAGCATGATGAGATCTATCCACTGTGAAATTTTAAAGAAAATCTGAAAACCCATCCCGGAGTTATAGCCCCTTTTCCGTTAAATTTTCAAATTTTTTGCATTTTTTATTTTTTATTTCAAAAAGTGTAACAGATAGAGGTCAAGTGTAAATTGCAAAAATGTTCAGCACATCAAGATCCACCAACACTGAAATTTTGAAGAAAGTGCATAAACCCTAGTAGGAGTTATTTCCCTTTTTTCACCGAATTTTTAATTTTTTTTTTTATTTTTCGAACTATAGAAGATGAAGGTTAAGTGTAAATTGATGAAATGTTATCCATTTTGTGGCGACTTCAAATTGTTCTTGACCGCCATTTTCAAAATGGCCGTCAAAAAAAGGCGGGAAAATTCAACGATATCAATGAAATTTGGTTTCCAAATAGATATTGATGTTGCAACTTCAAAACCGATGTTGAAAATTGTTTGTTGACCGCCATTTTCAAAATGGCCGCCAAAATAGGCGGGAAAATTCAACATTGTCCGATTTCAATGAAATTTGGTTTCCAAATTGGTCTTGATGTCGTAACTTCAAAACTGATATTAAAAATGGTTCCTTGACCACCATTTTCAAAATGGCCGCCAAAAAAGGCGGGAAAATTCAATATTGTCCGATTTCAATGAAATTTGGTTTCCAAATAGATCTTGATGTTGCGAGTTCAAAACCGATGTTGAAAATAGTTCATTGACCGCCCTTTTCAAAATGGCCGCCAAAAAAGGCGGGAAAATTCAACATTGTCGGATTTCAATGAAATTTGATTTCCAAGTAGATATTAATGTTGCGACTTAAAACCCGATGTTGAAAATTGTTTGTTGACTACCATTAAAATGACATCTTGACTTCAAAACTGGTGTCGAAAGTGGTCCTTAGCAAGAACGTTTTTGTCAAAAAAGCCCAAACAAAGAAATATAGAAAAAACATTTAAAAACAGTTCAAGATATTGGAGGTGTTTGAGCTACGAAAGTTTAAGAAACTGAAGATCAACTGTATAACTTACAATGTTACCTTGATTGTGGCAACTGAAAGCCAGGTGGGCGATACAGGCTCTTGGGAGCCTCTGGTTTCAATGATCAGTGAAGCATGAAGTTGGTAGAAAGGATAAATTTTTATAATGATTTTTGTTTAACTATATCCTAATGATTGATTGAGTAGTTAGAGTTTAACGTCCAATGAGCAATATTTCAGCTATATCGGGACGAGAACAAGTTAATCAATTCAAAAAATTTCAAGTAAAAGAAGAAAGGAACAAAGGTGGAAGAGACAACAGAGGCAAGACTTGATTGCCACTAGGAAAGTGGAGAAATGTGCTACATGTGGGGCCTTTAGTGAAATAAAAAGTTTCAAGTTTCAAGGGTAGGGGCAGGAAATTTAGCCTTCCATACGACACCCAGTGTGTCTGCTCTCTTTAGAGAAATAAAGAAGGGGTCTGTTGTGAATTAGTTTTACTTTATTTTACGTATTTATTATAGACTTTAATTTGGTTAACATTTTAACGTCGTTTAGCGCCATAATAGACCATATCTGAGTTCTGGTATTCAGATTCACCAGTTGTTGTTTGTCCGCCCTAGGTCGCAAACGTGTCCGCCCCATGTGACCAACTTCATGATGGTTTACCAGGCTCTATGACGTGACATTTTCTATACTGTGACGTATTGAAAAGTAGTCTGGTAAATCCTAATACCAAAGATGAGGGGGTGGACAGGGTTAAGGGAGACAGGAGAAAGGGGGCGGGAGAAAGGAGAAAGGGGGCGGGAGAAAGGAGAAAGGGGCGGGAGAAAGGAGAGAGGGACGGGAGAAAGGAGAAAAGGGGCTAAAAAGGGAGAAGGGAGAAAAGAAAAAGAAAGGGAGATGGGAGAAAGGAGACAAAAAAGACAGGGCAGGAGAAAGGAGAGAGAGGGCAGGAGAAAGGAGATACAGGGCGAGAGAAAGGAGCAAAGGGGCGGGAGAAAGGAGAAAGACACCCCCCTGTCCACCCCCTCAAAGATAGGATATTGTCTATTACATAACTGTATTTCCAACGTCATCAACCAAGTGATCTTTGTAATGTTTATGAGTCTGATTAAATATGACTTAATGTGAAGACATTCTTCCATTAATCTCGTATATAATCAATAATAGGGTCTTTATATTGCATAGAGAGTGGCATTTCTCCACACAGTTTGGCTACAATAGTTTGCAGTATTATGACCTGACTACCCCGCATAGACAGGGCACACCAACTTGGGACGCGCCCGGCAGCTATGTAGCTGAAGCCCCTGAAAACCCTAATGAGTATTATATATTGTTTCATGATAATAGCATATATTCTTCACCGAAAAAACAAAAAACAAAAAACAAAAAACAAAAAACTTCAACCCAAGAGTAAACCTCAGAATACCCCCTTTTTCATGATCAGTGAAGCATGAAGTTTGTAGCATGGATAAATTTTTAGTGATTTTTGTTTAATTATACCATAATGTGTATTTATATAAAGTTTCATGAAAATAGCATATATCCTTCACAGAAATAAAATTTCAACCTGGGGGTAAACCTCATACTACCCCCCCCCCTTTTTCCCAAGATCACTGAAGCATGAAGTTGGTGGCTTGGATAAATTCTTATTATGATTTTTTACACAACCTTACATGAGTATTTATGTTAAGTTTCAAGAAAATAGCACACATCCTTCAATGAAAATTAAAGGGCTACGCCGAGCGCAGCATGATACGACCGCAGCATGTCGACCACTGAAATTTCAACAAAAGTAGTTTAAAGAGAATGTGGACACAGTAAAGAGCTTGACACTATAATTAGATGGACACAAAAAGAAGCTTGACACAGTTATTAGCTAGGAACAAAATAGGGAAAAATTCAACCCTTTTGATCACTTACTGATGAAAAAAACAAAGAGCTATGCAAAATATGTACTATCAACTAAAGCCTTACATCCATAGAAATTCAAGGAAAAAAATTCCATTGAAATCTGATGAAAAATAAAGTTATGACATATTTAGAAAAATTGCAATTTTGGCCCCTTTGACCCCTTGTAGGTCGGAAACGGTAAGAGCCATGCCAAATCCGTTGCATACTTCTGAAAGCTTAGATCAAGAGGAATCCAAAGAAAAAAATCCCATCGAAATCTGATGAAAAATAAAGATTTGACATATTTAGAAAAATTGCAATTTTTGCCCCTTTGACCTCTTGTACCTCGGAAACGGTAAGAGCTACACAAAATCCGTTGCATACTGCTGAAAGCTTAATCAAGAGGAATCCAAAGAAAAAAATCCCATTGAAATCCGATGAAAAAAAAGATTTGACATATTTAGAAAAATTGCAATTTTGGCCCCTTTGACCCCTTGTAGCTCGGAAACAGTATGACCTACACAAAATGTTGACATACTACTGAAAGCTTAGATCACGAAGAATCCAAAGAAAAAATTCCCATCGAAATCCGATGAAAAATAAAGATTTGACATATTTAGAAAAATTGCAATGTTGGCCCCTTTGACCCCTTGTAGCTCGGAAACGGTAAGAACTATGCCAAATCAGTTGATAGCTTAAAGCTGAAAGCTTAAATCAAGAGGAATCCAAAGAAAAATATCCCATCGAAATCCGATGAAAAATAGAAATTCTACATAATCTGCAAATTCACAATTTTGGCCCCGTTCGGCCCCTCATAGCTGGGAAAGGAAACAAGTTATCAAAATTCTAATAGCTGAGCGCCATATTAATTTTTCACAAGGAATCCATTTAAAAAAACTGCATCAAAATCAGACTTATAATAAAAAATTGATTTTTTTTTAGATTTGCCCCTGTTGGGCCCTATTTATCTCGTGAGAGGTACATGCTACGTGAAATCCGTTGGGATACTACAGATTGGAAATTTCCTCAGGAGCACACTGAAAGAAACCCCATCAAAGTCCGATAAATAATAAAGATTCTACAGACAAACATGTGAAAACACCCAATTTAACCCCTTTTGGCCCCTTTTTTAAAAACGGGTAGGGCCACAATGACCAAAACTACGCCAAGCCTTCCTTTTGTACCAAAGAACATTATTTTAAAATTTCATAAGGATTGATCTACTGGAACTAAAGTTATTGACCAAAAACTAAAGTGTCTACAGATGACGACGACGACAGCACCATACCAATATACGACCGCAAAAATTTTTGCGGTCGTATAAAAACTTCAACCGCAGGATAATTATAGGCTGTCCAGCATCTTTTGGCAAAAAATAAGGGATAACAAATGTAAGGGAAACAGCACTGTCCAGGGGGTCCATTGTCTTGGCTGTTATTGGTTATAAACTATAGAAAGCATTAAAGTCTCATTATCACATACACTGCTGGAAAATATATATCTTTCAAAATTATGAATCGGAACAAACTAAAAAAAAGTAGGAATTAAAAAAAATAAGGGCTTTTTTAGGAAATCCCTTTGAATTTCAAAATTTATTAGAAATTTTAAACAAATAAAAAAAAATTAGGATTATTTAGGAATTTTAGGGCCACAGGACAGCCTGGATGAACCTGACTTGGGACGGACGCACGGACAGACCCGAACACTATATGCCCCCTACTGTCATAGGCGGGGCATAAAAAAACAAGCTGTCGCCGAATAGCAGCCAAATATACCCCCCACTCATTGAACCCTGAATCAATATGGTAAGTGCAAAATTAAGTTGGTGTGGAAACAATACAGGTGTGGATACAGTACAAGTGTGGACACAATACAAGTATGGAAACAATGATATAATCTTCCAGAAAGATCTTTTCACATGGGTTCCAATGAAAACACTCTGTCTAAATCAGACAAATATGAAATTCACCTTTTTTCAGCCTATTCGACATTTTACACATCTACATATAGTGTTAAAGTTTCATCAAAATCCTTCAAGTGGATTAAGAGGAGTTGTGCGTATGAGGTAACCCATAAATAGGGAATCAAAGAAAACTCAAAGTCGAATTATCTCCCCTTCCTGGTTTCTGACAATAATTATATTCCTTCATGCACATCTCCATATAGTGTTCTTACTATTAAATTCCTCCCAGTGGTTTAAGAGGAGTTGCGCTTACGAAGTAACCCATACATGGGGAATCAACGAAAAGTCAGTCAGATTATCTCCCCTTCCTGGTTTCAGAATTATATTCCTTCATGCACATCTCCTTATAGTGTTCTTACTTTGTGTAAAGCTTCATTAAATTCCTTCAAGTGGTTTAAGAGGAGTTGCGCTTACGAGGTTAATCCATACATGGGGAATCAATGAAAGTCAAAGTCCAATTATCTCCCCTTCCTGGTTTTGGACAATAATTATATTCCTTCATGCACATCTCCATATAGTGTTCTTCCTTTGTGTAAAGTTTCATCAAAATCCTTCAAGTGGTAAAAGAGGAGTTGTGCTTACGAGTTAACCCATAAATAGGGAATCAACGTAAAGTCAGTCAGATTATCTCCCCTCCCTGGTTTCAGACAATAATTATATTCCTTCATGCACATCTCCATATAGTGTCCTTCCTTTGTGTAAAGTTTCATCAAAATCCTTCAAGTGGGTTAAGAGGAGTTGTGCTTACCAGGTAACCCATAAATAGGGAATCAACGAAAGTCAAAGTTAAATTATCTCCCCTTCCTGGTTTCGGACAATAATTATATTCTTTCATGCACATCTCCATATAGTGTCCTTCCTTTGTGTAAAGTTTCATCAAAATCCTTCAAGTGGTTTAAGAGTAGTTATGCTTACGAGAAGTGTGGACAGACGGACGGACGGACAGACAGGGCGATTCCTATATACCCCCAAACTTTGTTTGCGGGGGTATAATAAAAACCTCTAAAAATCACAAAAAGGAAAAGAAAGACTGACCAAAATTTTGTTCAGTATGGCCTCAGTCAACTGCAAACAAGAGGAAGAACTAGTATGATTCATCATACCAGAGTGAGAAAAAGCAGACCTACTGACGTCTAAAAATTTGCCTGTGTAAAAAATGTGTTTGATCTTGAATTTTTTTCTGAAGTTGAAAGAATATGTAATTACCATTAAGGAACATGATCATAAAATAGTCTAGCTGTTTCTTTTCATTCATGCCAAAGGGTCAAGTATTACAAAGAAAATGGATATTTTTTTATCGAAGGAACTGTCCCTTGTTTTTTTTTTACAGGAACTGCTTTAATACATTTTTGGCTTATACAATTAAATTATGCATACATTGTACATTGGCACAAAATACTTTTTGATTAGTCACAACCTTATGAATTCACAACTGGCATGACTTCTAGCAACGGAAGATGATCCATTTGTTTTCTGGATTGTTTATTTATTTTGTTAATGCAATTTTTCTAAATGTTCAGTGATTTTCTATGAGAATTTATCAAATTAAAAAATCGGGTGTTGTATAAAAAAGGGGCCTACATTTTTGAATTAATATTCAAGCTTGCGTATAAAATAAGTTAATTGTTTTTAAATTTACAGAAAGGCGTCTTCTCTCTGGTGACACCACACCGACGAAACAATCTGTTGCATTTTATGCCTATATGTCAACAATAGAAGCTACACCAAGTAAACATCACACACTTATTTATGACGTGGAAAAAGTGGACATGGGAGGAGGTTACAATAATTATACGGGAGTATTCACGGTTCCTGTTGATGGTGTTTATGTATTTTCTTATTCTGTTCGCGTTCATTGTGATGCATATGCCGGAGTTGAAATTGTGAAAAGCGGAATACCAGAAGGCTTTATAATCGCTGATGCAAGAGGGGACTGTAATAATGATATGACAAGTGGGACTGCCGTCATCCCCGGAATCAAGGGCGATGTAGTGTATATCAGAACCTCGGAAACTGTTGTCAATGGCCAGATTTATAATGGTGGTTATGGCCGAGCCTCATTTAGTGGTTGGTTACTTGGTTGACATTAACTATTAATAAATTGTATTATATCAATTAATCATTATATCAATAAATCATTTAAGCCACTAAATAATTTGTAAAGGTTCCGCGGTACCTAGTGTCTTGCCTGCTCACTCCACTGTCAATATTATTTGGCCTACATCAAAATGTGGTTGCAAAGTAGAATTCCAAGAAACAACTTGTCTTTGAGAGTTTCAGAAAATTTACCAATATTGGAATAAAAATTTTGAAATCTAACCATTGAAAATATTTGTTTTGACTGATATTCATCCAAAAAGCATGGTTTCTAACAAGAATTCCCCAAAATTGTTTGTCTTTGAGAGTGTCAGAAAATTTACCAAATTTGGAATCAAAAATTTTTTAAATCCAAACAATGAAAATATTTGATTTCACTAAAATTCATCCAAAATCATTTTTGCTGACAAGAATTCCCCAAGATTGTTGGTTTTTGAGAGTTTCAGGAAATTCACCAATATTGAAACTATATTTTTTTTTAATTTAGTTTTTGGAATAATGTCTCAAACGAAAACATGGCTAAAAAAATTGCTATTCTTGGACATTTTCAGGAAATTTACCAACGTTGGAACCAGTATAAAATTCCAAAAGCTTATTGTGCATCTATAGATGATACACAACAATTTTACATCAAAATTAAATTCTTTTATACCAATTTTGTTTAAACATTGTTGATATATGGACCTGCAATGAAATTTTAGCCAAATTCATTGATGCAGAAATATAGGTCAAAGTGACCTAATTCTGGTATAGATGTTGGTTACTACTAAAGATGTAACCAATTACCAATTATCATTTGTCTATGGCATGTAGGTGCTGAGATACGGTACAATAAAAAAAAAATTATTGAAAAAAAACCAAGTCCAACTAATGGCAAAATACGGAAAAATTTGAATTGTTTTTTTTTTTCTCAAAAAAATGAACTTGGGATACAGTAATTAAGTTGTACTGAATATTGTGCCAAAATTTTATTGATATTGAACATGACTTGAGAAAGTTACTGAAGTTTAGGGTTAACCAATTGTTTACAATGCCGACGATGGTGAAATTTATAGTCGCTTTGTCTCACCTTCGTGACATTTGTCGCAGGCTAGACAAAAAAGAACTATTATTATTTGTTTGTTTTTTGTCAATTTCCAAATTCAATAAAAGTTTCAAAATAGTAATTCTCAATGATTCTTGCATGTTCTGATTTTTTTTAAATAATGTTTTCTTTTTCATTTATAAATAACTCTTTATTATTTAAGGTTTAGGGTTAACCAATTGTTTACGATGCCGATGATGGTGAAATTTATGGTCGCTTTGTCTCAGCTTCGTGACATTTGTCGCAGGCTAGACAAAAAAGAACTACATGTGTATTATCATTTGTTTGTTTTTTTTATATTCTAAATGAAAAGTGAGATTGGAGCAGTCGGAAACGACAGCCAATCCCCTCGCCTGTAGCAATTCAATTTCCAAATTCAATAAAAGTTTCAAAATAGTAATTCTCAATGATTCTTGTATGTTCTGATTTTTTTTAAATAATTTTTTTTTTTTTCATTTATAAATAACTCTTTATTACTTAAGGTGAACCTAAGATGTACTATTAAACAATCTGAATAGTGTTGAAAGTCTTGTCTTCAATGCCAGTATATGATATATGCAGATTTATTAATAAAGGGCTACGCCGAGCGCAGCATAATACGACCGCAGCATGTCGACCACTGAAATTTCAACAAAAGTGGTTTAAAGTGAATGTGGACACAGTAAAGAGCTTGACACAATAATTAGATGGACACAAAAAGAAGCTAGACACAGTTATTAGCTAGAAACAAAATAGAGAAAAATCAACCCTTTTGATTACTTACTGATAAAAAACCGTAAGAGCTATGCAAAATATGTACTATCAACTAAAACTTTACATCCATAGAAATTCAAAGAAAAAAAAATCCATCGGAATCTGATGAAAAATAAAGATATGACATATTTAGAATAATTGCTATTTTGGCCGCTTTGACCCCTTGTAGCTCTGAAACAGTAAGAGCTACAAAAAATCCGTTGACATAGTACTCAAAGCTTAGATAAAGAGGAATCAAAAGAAAAAAATCCCATCAAAATCCAATGAAAAATAAAGATTTGACAAATTTAGAAAAATTGCATTTTTGGCCGCTTTCTAACCCCTTGTAGCTCTGAAACAGTAAGAGCTACAAAAAATCTGTTGACATACTACTGAAAGCTTAGATAAAGAGGAATCCAAAGAAAAAAATCCCATCGAAATCCGATGAAAAATAAAGATTTGACATATTTAGAAAAATTGCATTTTTGGCCCCTTTGACCCCGTGTAGCTCGGAAACGGTAAGACCTACACAAAATCCGTTGGCATACTACTGAAAGCTTAGCTCAAGAGGAATCCAAAGAAAAAAATCCCATCGAAATCTGATTTAAATTTAAGATTTGACATATTTAGAAAAATTGCATTATTGGCCCTTTTGACTCCTTGTAGCTCGGAAACGATAAGACCTACGTCAAATCCGTTGACATACCACTGAAAGCTTAGATCAAGAGGAATCCAAAGAAAAAAATCCCATCGAAATCCGATGAAAAATAAAAATTCTACATAATCTGCAAATTCGCAATTTTGGCCCCGTTTGGCCCCTCATAGCTGGAAAAGGAAACAAGTTATCAAAAATCTAATAGCTGAGCGCCATATTAATTTTTCACAAGGAATCCATTGAAAAAAACTGCATCAAAATCGGACTTAATATAAAAAAAATAGTTTTTTTTAGATTTGCCCCTGTTGGGCCCCATTTATCTCGTTCGCGGTACATGCTACGTGAAATCCGTTGGCATACTCCAGATTGGAAATTTACTCAGGAGCACACTCAAACAAACCCCATCAAAATCCAATAAGTAATAAAAATTCTACAGCCAAATATGTGAAAGCACCAAATTTGGCCCCTTTTGGCCCTTTTCTATAAAACGGGAGGGGCCAGAATATCCAAAACCAAACTCAGCCTTCCTTTTGTGCCAAGGAACATTGTGTAAAAATTTCATGAGGATTGATCAACTAGAACTAAAGTTATCGAACGGAAACGAAGTGTCTACAGACGCCGACGACGACGCCGCCGCCGCCACCAACGACGACGACGCCGCCAGTATCATACCAATATACGACCTCAAAATTTTTTGCGGTCGTATAAAAACTATGCTACAATGTTGCATAACTTTATCCCAAGGTCATTTTTTGACCTGGTACAAGGATTATTTCTGCTGCTCTGATTATAAACCACAACCCTTTACACATTAACCTAAGTCTATCAATCATAAAGATGTCAGAGTAACTAAATTATCCCATGGAGCTACAACATTCACTAAGATTACACACTGACCATAGAGGACCAATGCAACACATGTAGTATCTCAAATATGAACCTTAGCGCAAACTTTCACCAGAATCATTGAAGAAAAATTGATGGGTGTTCCATGGAACACTTGTGTCACCTGCACTACAGAAGAGCCATTTTTGGCCCAGTGAACCTCTGAAATCTGTAAAATAAAAATTCTAAGTATCATGTGAATGGCGAGGTTAGCAGAAAAACATTCTGCAAATTTGTTGAGAAAATGAATACAGTCTTGCAGATTAACAAACTGAATAAAAAAATGAGCCATGTTGGCTTGGCAAACCTCTTAAATCTGTAAAAACAAAATTTTAAGTATAATGTGCATAACCAGACCTGGTACAACATATAGTGGAAGTTTGATTGGAATGACAGACAGTTGTGAAGGAGTCAAAAATTTACAAACCAAATTAACAAATGAGCTATTTTGGCTCTGTGAACCTCTAAAATCTGTAAAATCAAAATTCTAAGTATCAGGTACTCAATAATATCAATTGATTAACATATTCTGAAAGGTTGGTTTGAATGTGACTTACCGGGGGTATAGTTTGAAGAAGTTCCACTTTAGCAAACTGAATTAACAATTGAGCTAGTTTGGCTCAGTGAACCTCTAAAATCTATAAATTCAAAATTTTACGTATCAGATGCACAAGAAGATCAGGTCCACAACATATCCTGAAAGTTTGGTTGGAATCTGACTTTATAGTTGTGATGGAAGTTGGGGATTAACAAACCATATTATCAATTGAGCAATTTCGGCTCTGTGAACCTCTAAAATCTGTTAAACTAAAATTGTAAGTATCAGGTGCACAACTACACCAGTTGAACAACACATCCTGCAAGTTTGGTTGGAATCCGACGCATAGTTATGCTTGAGTTGCGGATTAACAAACCAGATTAGCAAATTAGCAATTTTGGCTCCATGAACCCCTAAAATCTGTAAAATCAATATTCTAAGTATCAGGTGCACATCTACACAAGGTAAACAACATATTCTGAAAGTTTGATTGGAATTGGACTGGAGTTTTCAAGGAGTTGTGGATTCAAAAACTGACAGACTCACCAATGAGCATTTTGGGCTCTGTGAACCTCTAAAATCTGTAAAATTGAAATTCTAAGTATCAGGTGCACAACTACACCAAGTGAATAATGTATCCTGAAAGTTTAGTTTGAATCAGACGGGTAGTTTTGAAGGAGTTGCGGATTCAAAAACCGACGGACGATGCAGGAGGATGACGACGGATACTAATCCCTATGTGTTGACTCTGCTTACAGCAGGCTACACAATAAAATGCAGGTCAAGAGTAAACCAATTATTATCTGAAGCAGCATCACTCTCTAAGATGCATCCACTGACCAAAGATGACTGATGTGCAACATATAGTATCTCAGATATGAACCTTAAAGCAAACTATAACCCGAGTCATTGGAGCATAAAATGTAGGTCAGAGTGATCCAATTATCACCTGAAGAAGCATCTTTCTCCAAGACGAATCCATTCACCAAAGATAATTGATGTGCCACATATAGTTTCTCAGATGCATAAAATGTGGGTCAGAGTGACCCAATTATCATCTGAAGCAGCATCACTCTCCCAGACCCACCCACTCACTACAGATGATTGATGTAGCACATGTAGTTTCTCATATATGAACCTAAACGCAAACATAAACCTGAGGTGGGACGAACAGAAGGACACTCGGACGGATGCGCGAGATACTGTATCCCCTCCCCAACTCCGTTGGGTGAGGGGATAAAAAAATGTTATGATACTTGGACATGGTTACATTAACAATTGTACATGTATACTTTACATATTAATGTGAGATGAATTATGATATCTAGCCATGTTTTCTCTAACATATTTGTTTACTTCACATCTGAATGTGAAATCAACAAGACTATTGCAAAGCTACAAAATGATACATCTTACGGGAATTTTCAGAAAATAAGTTGAATTATTCCCCTTAAATTTCAAGCTTTGCGCATCTTAAGGTGGTATACATCCAGTTCATCCAAGCAGCTGTTTAGGAGAACATGAGCTGACAATGTACATGGATGAACAGATAGACAGACTGAGAGAGCGATCCCAAAATTGGTTTGCAGGGGTATAAGTATGATACTTGGCTACAATGCGACCATTTACATATACATAACACAGAGACTTAACACTGTAATCTGAGGCAAATTGTGATATTTAGTCATTGCTATACTAACTACCATATGTAAGCAATGAAGGGATATGGAGTAAATGTACATGAGACAGTCTCTACAACTGCATGGTAAATCAAAGCAATAGAACAAGGCTTTTATTGTTGTTCTTTATCTTGAAGTCACCATAAGGCCTTCAACAATGAGCTATGCCCTATAGTAAGTTCAAGACAGTAACATACCATCACCAGTTTGAGCGGAATTCATTGCTAAATGTGTATACTCCACATTGTAATGTGAAACCAATTATGAGCTATGATACTAGTTTACACTGACGACAATTTGAGTATGTTTAACACAGCAATGTGAGACAATTGTGATGTTGGTCATGGCTGTTTTTGAGTGTCACAAAAATCAACACTTTAAATTGATTATTTACCAATGTGTGGATAGTGCACTAGTGCTGATCTCATCTTGGTAGTTTTGACCTGTATACATCTTTTATATATAAAAGTAGAAACTTGTTCATTAAAACATATTGATTTGATTCAGTAATTATAATAACTAACAAATTAAGCTACACACAGAGCAACATACATGATACATGTATTTTTTTCCAAAAATTAATCACATGGTGTAATAAGTAACAAGGAAACAGACAAACAATGTTATTTCTATTTAAAAATATATGTGTACAGAAAATCGTCTATTTGTTTCATTCTGGCATTCTGCACAACAGAAAAATCTGTCCAATTTAGTTGGCAGAAAAACTCCCAAGGATCACGTCTGATGATTTTAATGTTCCTTCAATATACAGTGGTAATGTGTATGTGTGTGTGTGATTATGAATAAAATGGACTCCTTTATCATTCTAAATCAGGTAAATCTGAAAAATAGAAAGATGTTAATCTATAATCAGGGATGTTGAAGCATAAATAAAGAACTTATAAAAACATGTAATATAGAGCCCATACTAAAGTCATACACAAAATTTCAAGTAGATGTGATTTGTAGTTACTCAAAAAAGCTTTACGAAAAATTTACTATTGTCATTATTAGTTGAAAATATTCCATGATGGTAAACAGGAAGTACGTTTCCAACATCCTGTATTCAATGAGCGCATTATGGAACCCCATACTAAGTTCATATACAAATATTAAAGTGGCTGTAATTTTTACCTTTGACAATATTTATTGAAAACATTCAAAGTCAGTAATGAGGTGTCTGTCAGACCTTATTTCAATAAAGGCAATATGGAACCTCATAATGAAGCCATATACAAAATTTTAAGTGTCTTTAATTTGTAGTTGCTGATAAAGTTGTTACAAAAATGTTTACCATTGACAGTATTTGTTGAAAAATATCCCAAGTCATGTTTAATAGGAAGTAAATGTCAGACAGACCTGAATTGTATAAGTGCAATGTGGAACTCCATACTTAAGTGACATACAAAATTTCAAGTGTCTGTGATTTGTAGTTGTTGAGAAAAGTGTTACGAAAAAGTGGAACGGACAACGATGACTATGCAAGACGACTAAAGTGTTCCCTTTATGTCGCCACACACTGCATGTGCAGGGGACACAAAAAATTAGGTTAATTCAATCAAATCCTACATTATGATATAGAGCGCATGTTTTATCAAAATGAAATTGGGTATACTCCAAATCAATATCACTAGAAAAATTTTCGATTTTTTTTTCTCTTAACCCCAAACAAAAGAAAATCATCATTCTATCCACTCATCCTGAAATTATTTACAAACCAGCCTAAGAACTTAAGATGGTATATCTACTAAATCACCAAACTTAATTCTTCTTGTGGCTTTAAAATACATGTATGGTACTAATGTTGCATAAATTGATCCTGTACAGCAAATAAGGTTACTTACAAAATTTCTCATTTCATTTTTTTTTTCAAATGGCCTTGACATCTGTAAATTTTTTTTGGTGTGGCCTAAATTTAAAACTTATTCCAGCAATCACTCATTTTATTCAGTGGTGTATATCTCTCGTTGTATAAATATTGGGTAGGGTGCTGATGACTTGAATTGCTGCATTTGGTTAAATAAAATAAAACAAACTTTTCCTTGTTCCAAACTTTTTCATTTGGTTCAGTTGCTAGCAGAAACTTTGAGCATGTACAAGTAAAATGAAAGATTACAGAGGACGGACACCATTTGATAATTGACAGCTCTTATTGGCCTGCCAAGTGACCTTAAGTACATTAATACAAACCTTCATCATCACTATCACTGGATTCTTTATCATTGCCCTGTAAAATATTCAGATAAATGTATTGCAATGTATCAAAACAAGTAAATCGGAAGACTATAAATTTATTGCTTCTGAAATATCAATGTTCTTGGTTTTGGATACGAAAAATTTGGAGAATGCTACAAATTGATACGGTGATCAAATGATTAGTTTACCACATTAAATGTATAAAGGGCTACGCCGAGCGCAGCATGATACGACCGCAGCATGTCATCCACTGAAATTTGATTGATTGATTGATTGAATATTGTTTAACGTCTACTCAGCAATATTTCAGCTATATCAAGACGAGAACAAGTTTGTTGATAAATAATCACTTTGGGGTATGGAAAGGGCCATGGGACGGGAAATTCTGACTGCCACTGGAAAAGTAGGGTGAAANGTCCTTATGACACCTTATGATTCCTCTTTGACCCATTATAGCTCAGAAACGGTAAGAGCTACGCCCAATCCATTGACATGCTGCTGAAAGCTTATATCAAGAGGAATCCAAAGAAAAAAATCCCATCGAAATGCGATGAAAAATAAAAATTTTAGGTAATATGTAATGTAAATTTACGATTTTGGCCCCCTTCAGCCCCTCATAGCTCGGGAACGGCAAGAGCTACGCCAAATCCACTGACATACTACTGAAAGCTTACATCAAGTAGAATCCAAAGAAAACTAGAGGCTCACCTGAGCCTGTATCGCTCACCTGGTTAACATGTGCCCATTTTAGAATGTGTGTATATTAAGTGTATGTTTAAAGGAAATCTTCATTCCAAACAGTAGTCATGGAACAATCCAAATTAAAACAGTGTTTGAAGGACCTTCTATACATCATTCATACAAAGTTTGGTTAGAATTGGCTTCTAAAGCAGTTTCAAAAAAGATGGTTAAAATGCAATTTCCCATAGACTTCAATGCAAAACTATGTGCCACCAATGCCGCAATGTTATTGCCACCACTGCCACCCCATCATTACGAAATGAGGAATTTTTGTAGAGAACCTTTGAGTCATCATTCCTATAAAGTTTCAAAACATTTGGCCTTGTAGTATCAGAGAAGATATTTGAAAATCGGCCAATTAGAAAAAAGAATTGCTTCTGGCAGCCATGTTATTTGACCAATCAGCAAGAAATGAGGAAACTTTGTAAAGGACCTTCCCTACATCATCCATGCAAAGTTTGGTTGGAATTGGTTCAGTGGTTTCAGATGAGAAGATTAAAATGTGAAATGTTAACGATGGACAACGGACACCAAGTGATGGCAATAGCTCACATGGCTTTCAGCCAGGTGAGCTAAAAAGTGAAACGAAAATTTTGTGTAAGCATATTACATTAAATGCAAAATGTGTCTCTCCCCCAAAATGTGGTAACAAATGGCCTTGTACAGGATTTTCAGAATTCTGTTATTAAATTTTTGTCAAATTTTCTGTTTTTTAGTAATGGTGGAAGTCATGTTTGGTATTGGTTGGGGTGATGAACCATAATTCTTAAAGGGAATCACAAATGTATTGTTTGTACAAAGTTTGGTAGCAATNTTTGCTATTCCCATAGGGTCCCATGTTAAACTATGTTCTGCGCTGGCAGCCATGTTTTTTCACGGATGGTAAATAAATTTCGGCAAACTAAGTAAAGGACCTTCCATACATCATTCCTGTAAAGTTTGGTTCAATTTGCTTCAGTAGCTTCAGAGGAGATAGCAAATATATGCTTTTTCCCATAGGGTCCAATGTTAAATCCAAGTTCAACGCTGGCGGCCATGTTTTTTGGTGGATCGGAAAAATTTCGGCAAACTAAGTAAAGGATCTTCCATACATCATTCCTGTAAAGTTTGGTTGAAATTGGTCCAGTGGTTTCAGAGGAGATAGCCAAAATGTGAAAAGTTTACTGACGACGACGACGACGGACGACGGACACCAAGTGATGGCAAAACTCACATGGCCTTTGGCCAGGTGAGCTAACCAGAGAAAATATTACTGTATAGCTGAATATAAAGGGACAGGAATGAGTTTAACTAAACATAGGTAATCAACGATTCCAAAGTTCGCCTCGTTATGGCACACTGTCATGCACATGCACATGCAAGATGATCCTACCATGTACAGTACCTGAGATCTGATCCATGACATGAACTTGAATGTAAGTCACTAAAGTTGAAAATGTAGGTCAAAGTGACTCAATTTTTCCTGGATGCTGACCTACCATCAGAGATGCATGCATGTGCAAGGTTAGATGATCCTACCATTTACATTGACAGAGATCTGAACTCGGACATAAACTTGAATGTAAGTCAGTCAAGCAGAAAATATAGGTCAAAGTGACCGAATTTCGCCTGGATGCTGACCTACCATCACAGATGCATGCATGGGCAAGGTTAGATGATTGTACCATGTACAGTGACCCAGATCTGAACTCTGACATAAACTTGAATGTAAGTCACTCAAGCAGAAAATGTAGGTCAAAGTGACCTAATTTTGCCTGGATGCTGACCGACCATCAGAGATGCATGCATGTGCAAGGTTAGATGATCCTACCATATACAGTGACCGAGATCTGAACTTGGATGTAAACTTGAATGTAAGTCACTCAAGTGTAAAAATGTAGATTAAAATGACCTAATTTTGCCTGGATGCTGACCTACCATCAGAGATGCATGAACATGCACAGTTAGATGATCATACGATGTATAGTTACTGAGATATGAACTTTATGTAAATTTAAATGGAAGCCACTCAAGTGGAAAATATAGGTCAGAGAGACCTAATTTTCTTTGAGGCTGTGAGATAGGCCAAGATGCACCTGCATGCAAAGTTTGAAAACCCTACCCTGCATAGTTACCAAGATATATGCCCAAATGTGGACGAGGACAAAGATGTGGACGCGGACGCCAGGGGTTGAGGTGAACTAAAAATACGTGAATACAAAACCCCATGAATAAATTCAAGACTAAACACCACGAAAATTTTGTACCGCGAATATAAAGCACTATAGAGTAATGTACTGTACAAAGAACATACATACCATATCACCCATACCTCCTTCCATACCGCCCATCCCTCCCATATTCTGCATCATCTGAAAATAAATATAACATTACTATTATAACACTGATTACAGAAACAGAGTAAGGGAATCAATGATTGAGTGTATACACTACTATGCACTAACAAAGGCATGGAGAGCCTTGCAAAACACAGCATGCCAATTCATGTACTGCAGTACGTAATTCACGTACATTATTAATAATGCACATACAATTTCACATATCAAAATGTGCAAGCACGTACATTAGAAAAAATAATAATTGAACATTGTGGTTTTCAGATCCTAATGTATTGTTCAAATCAAAAGTGAAAGGAAAATAGTGATAGGTTCCTTGACAAGCTGTTTTAAGTAGTGAAGTAAAAATACTGATATGCATATGTACCCGTACCCCAAAATTTAAATTCAAAGGGTACATGTACCCCCAACTGCAAAGAGCAGTGGGCATGCTGAAAACATAGTTTTTCATAAAACTGGCATGGGAGAAAGAGTTGCCCAATAGACATAGGTGTTAACCTATAAGAAGGACTTTGTGGGAGATCTCCTGCATTACAGTTTTTGTTTGTGGGAGATTTAGCGCAACGACCTAAAACAGGCTTTTTTGTAATTATCACCGTGATAAAAAGAAACCAGAGTTAATAGCAAATACCATTAAAAGATTAATTAACTTAAACAACATAATTAACTGCTTTGGGTGGCTTATATAGCCATCTTGTGTAAATAATGATTGTTCTTAGTACAATGTATATACAAAGTAGTAAAATAAATGTTTTTGTATTAAAATTACATTTTCGTCTTAAAATAACATTTTTTTTCTGATAATATATTGTATTATTTTGCAAATGTGGGACATTGTGGGAGATTTTGGTCTCCCATGAGGGAGAACATTCTCAAGTGGGAGATTTTATGAGTTAGTGGGAGTCTCCCTTGCAATGTGGGAGGGTTAACGGGTATGCCAATAGACCAGTAAATCACTTCCTAGATACAACTCCTCATTGCCAAGCTTTACTTTGAGGCAAAATATCTAATGATTTCCACAAGTAAAAGTCGAGAAATCTTTAAAGAAAACTTGGTTCTTAGTTAAAAATAAAAGGCTCAACAAACAAACAAGTAGTCAATCTATGGACCCATAAATTGCACACAACATACAACTAGTCATTTTGCAGCTTCTAAAATTGCTTGTGCTACAATACAACTCCTCATTTCAAAGCTAAAGACAAAAAAAAAAAAATCCCAGTGACATAATTTTGAAAGACAGACTGACGGCTGGACAAAGTGAAAGCCATCTAAGGACTATTGTGGCGAAGTTTGGTTTCAATTGGCCATGTAGTTTCAGAGGAGAAGATCTTTGAAAGTATTTTCCCATAGGGTCCAATGTTAAAACTATGATCCCCGCTGGCGGCCATATTGGATATAGTGCGGATCTGAAAAACAACTTTCTTGCAGGGGACCATCTAAGGACTATTGTGGCCAAGTTTGGTTTCAATTGGCCAAGTAGTTTCAGAGGAGAAGATCTTTGAAAGCGTTTTCCCATAGGGTCCAATGTTAAAACTATGATCCCCGCTGGCGACCATCTTGGATATAGCGCGGATCTGAAAAACAACTTTTGTTTTTTGTAAGGGACTATCTAAGGACTATTGTGGCCAAGTTTGGTTTCAATTGGCCCAGTAGTTTCTGAGGAGAAGATCTTTGAAAGTATTTTCCCATAGAGTCCAATGTGAAAACTATGATCCCCGCTGGCGGCCATCTTGGATATAGTGCGGATCTGAAAAACAACTTTTTTGCAGGGGACCATCTAAGGACTATTGTGGCCAAGTTTGGTTTCAATTGGCTCAGTAGTTTCAGAGGAGAAGATCTTTGAAAGTGTTTTCCCATAGGGTCCAATGTTAAAACTATGATCCCCGCTGGCGGCCATCTTGGATAAAGCGAGGATCTGAAAAACCTCTTTTTTGTAAGGGACCATCTAAGGACTATTGTGGCCAGGTTTGGCTTTAATTGGCTCATTAGTTTCTGAGGAGAAGATCTTTGAAAGTATTTTCCCATAGGGTCCAATGTTAAAACTATGTCTCCCACTGGCGGCCATCTTGGATATAGCGTGGTTCTGAAAAACAACTTTTTTGCAGGGGACCATCTAAGGACTATTGTGGCCAAGTTTGGTTTCAATTGGTCCAGTAGTTTCTGAGGAGAAGATCTTTGAAAGTATTTTCCCATAGGGTCCAATGTTAAAACTATGATCCCCGCTGGCGGCCATCTTGGATACAGCGCGGATCTGAAAAACAATTTTTTTGCAGGGGACCATCTAAGGACCATTGTGGCCAAGTTTGGTTTCAATTGGCCCAGTAGTTTCAGAGACGAAGATCTTTGAATGAAAAGTTTACGTCGGACGGACGACGGACGAAAAGTGATGGCAAAAGCTCACCCTGGCTCTAGCCAGATGAGCTAAAAATCTGTTTCTTCAGTCTACACAGTGTTATTGCTTTGTTACCTGTTTAAATACTGTATAAATGGTTAATATTTTTGCAGGTTGGAAATTGCACCATTTCCTCTAAAACTGTTCTATTTTATTTTCGAAATATCCTTGATTTATTATAATTTAATGTATATAGTCTAAAAAAAATTATATTTTGCAGTATGCAATTTAGTGACATACAAAAATAACCACTTTTGATTACAGCTCTTGTTAAATTTGTAATTTTTGGCTTAATGTATAACTATAGGATGTCAGTAGTGTTCTTAAAATTTTGGATGTAAACTTACTGATTCTAAATCCATATCACCTGGACCTCCACCTTCATAATCAGAATCATCTTCATCTTTCCATTTGTTAAAGTCTGTCTTTAACCAATGTACCTGTAACAAAAATATGGAAGCTCAATATCATTTGTAATGTTGCCATATTTATATAAATTTTTTGTTGCACCATGGATTTTATAATTTGTAATGTTGCCATATGGATATCATTTATTTATTGGACTATGAATTTTATAATTTGTAATGTTGCCATATTTATATCATTTTTTGGTTGCACCATGGATTTTATAATTTGTAATGTAGCCATATTAATATAAATGTTTTGTTGCACCATGTATTTTATAATTTGTAATGTTGCCATATTTATATAAATTTTTTGTTGCACAATGGATTTCTAAATTTATAATGCTGCCATATTTATATCATTTTTTGCTGTCATTGATTTCATAATTTATAATGTTACCACAGCAATAGAACTGATCATTTGTAATGTTGCCATCTTTCAGTTTTTTACTTGTTGCACTGTGAATTTCATATTTGTATCATTTATTAATTGTTTAAAAGTTTCATCTACATCTGCCTTCTAGTACAGTGTATTGACAAATAGATATAGAACTGATTCAATAAATCTGTCCAAACTGTTAGTTTGTGACGTACATATCTTTATCAGTTTCTGTGTTAAGAGTACACATGACATTGTCATCAAATGCAAAAGGAGATAGACTAAACACTGTATATTCATGCACAATGTAACATTTTGTCAACTTTTTACAAAGAAACTGTCAGTTATTGATAGAGTGTATAAATGCCCTTTATCATTAACCGTGAAACGGCCCTTTTCAGCTATCGTTAACGTCAAATGGGTCAAATTTTTACTGTTATTCGTCAAAAATATATTAGCGTGATTCCTGAAATTACTTGAATTTTGTACCGTTATAGTGATTTGGAGAAAAATATATAGTGATTCGTCAAAACAGATTTTTGAAGAAATATCAGGCAAAGGAGTATGTACGGTAAGGGCCATATTTGGCCCCTGAAATTAAGAGCCTTATTTTTAATAAAATCATGTCTCAAAATTCAATTCTATATCAGTATGTAATAAACTTCGACAGTTTTTGCGAAAGTATTTTTTGTTTGTAGAAGAAAAAGACCTCCAAAATTGGACAAATATAAGCATTTTCACAAAATTGGACTAAAATGACCAAAATCCCAACATATTTCAGTAAAGGAAACATAGAGCGCATGCCTGTGCCAATGAGATTTTTGCATGAAAAGGTTGCAATTTTGTATACTTTTAACATATCAAAAAATTTCAATGGCACAAGCATGCGCTCTGTGCTTCCTGCATCAAAACATGACCAAAAAATGTACAAAAATTTGTCGATTTTCGGTATATTTGGATGAAGCATGATATTTGTGACGTCACAATCAGGATTTAATGACGTCACTGCACCAATTTACTTGTCTTTTGATTTAAGCAATATATTAACTGTGTTATACCAAGTAAAATTCAAAGGAAAACTCCGTTTGAAAATATAGCTAGGTTTGGGGGCCAAATATGCCTCTTATCGTGCATACTCCTTTATCGTGAATTCATAAATATTACCATTAACATCATTTGGCCTATTTTTTTTTACCGTTAACCATGATAAGGATATCCTTATTCCTACCCTCTTGATATAGAAACAGGAAATCATTCAGTCACAACATCCATGACATCACATCGTTTGACCTGGTCATGAAGGTCAGGTGGGGACACATAAATTGAATTTACTCTAAATAAGTACTGTTCCAGAATTAATTGTAAAGGTTGGAATAGAAAAAAGAAGGGAAACAGGGAATGTGTCAAAGAGACAACAACCCAAAGGGGAGTTATAACAACTCAAAGCCACCATAAGATCTTCAATGAACGGTGAGGAAACCCCACACCCAACGGCAGGTAGTCTTTTTGTGATTTTTAAATAATTCTCTCTCCTTATCTCTTTTTGCACACTGAGGGTATGTATGAGATAATCTAGAAATATTGTGATGCAATGATCACATCGAATAAAATTCATAACTTACTAGTAAATGTTTAACTTTGTACAATAAGTGTCATGAGCAAGAAAACAACAGGCAGCATTTTGTAACATTTTGTTGTTTGTTCTCTATCAGTTTTTAAACATCTTTGATTTTATGGTTTTCCAAACGTATAGATTTTATCTGCACTGAAGAGACATAAGTTGTCGAAATGTGCATATGCAGAATTTAAATTCACAGTATTTGTTCTCTATCAGTTTTATACATTTTTGAGTTTATAGTCTTCAAAACATTTAAGATTTTATCTGCACTGAAGAGACATAAGTTGTCGAAATGTGCATATGCAGAATTTAAATTCTTAGTATTTACATCTTTGAGTTTATGGTCTTCCAAATGTTTAGATTTTATCTGCACTGAAGAGACATAAGTTGTCGAAATGCGCATATGCAGAATTTAAATTCACAGTAACTTTTGTATTTAGTTATTTTTTCTAAATTATAATTCCTTTCTCTAGTTGGTGATAAATTGCAGCTTTCCTGCATACAGAGAAAACATAAACTGTAGCTTACTTTTGCTTTGTCTTTTAATAATCTGGGCCAGAAATGCTCATCTGTTGTATCTTTCTTTTTTAACACTAATGTTATATGTCTTGGTAAAACAGAATAATTAGAACCCTGAAATGACAAAATCATAATTCATGATTGAATATATCTATAATATAAATCTGTATACTGTGAAAGTTTATTATTTGTGGGGTTTCAATTTTGGTGGATTTTGTGGTTTGCTAAATTACAAAATTAAGTTCCCAACAAAATATATTTTTTTCTTATAGCTTTAATGCATAGAATTTCAAACCATGAATTTAAGTGCCAGCGAAATAGCAACATTTATGAAAACCACAAATAAAAGTTCTTCCACAGTAATTAAAATATCGTTCACCAGTAAATCAGGGGTTTAAACATTTTGCTTGTTGTCAATCATTCTATCTTAAAAACAAGAGGCTCTCAAGAGCCTGTATCGCTCACCTGGGCCATGGCTGACACATCAGGTCAAAATAATCCCAATGTTTAAGGGTCTCATTTTCAAGTTTAATAGACAATAGTGTTATATAATCCAAAATTAAACTATGTTTTCCATTAGCAGCTATTTTTTATGGGGTGCAGACCAATTGACACCTTTCTCAAAGACCATCTAAGGACCATTGTGCCTCACTTTGATTCTTATTGGCCTAGCATTTTCAGAAAATATCTTTGAATGAATTCCAAGGTTCCAGTTGGCCAAGTAGTTTCAGAGATTTTTAAAAACATTTCCTTATAGGTCTATTGCTAAACTATGTTCCTGACTGACCACCATCTTGGAAGCTATGCGGACATGCTGGACACATTTTAAAAAGGGGAGCAAGTAAGGAACATTGTTACTAAGTATGATTCATACTGGCCATGTACTTGCAGAGATCTTTGAATATGTTTCCCCATAGGGTTCAATGTTAAAACCACATTCCCCGCTGGCGGCCATCTTAGATATAATATGGACTTGCAAGACAAATTTTATAAAAGGGGCTACCTAAGGACAATTGTGACCAAGTTTGGTTCCAATTGGCCCAGTAGTTTCAGAGGAAAAGATCTTTGAATATTGGGTCCAATTTTCTACAAAGATCCCCATTGGCTGCCATCTTAGATGACGTGCAGACTTGCCGAACATATTTTAAAGAGGACCACCCAAGGACTATTGTGACCAAGTTTGGTTCCAATTGGCACAGTGGTTTCAGATGAAAAGACTTTTGAATGCTTTCCCATAGGGTGCAATGTTAAAATCATTTCCCGCTGGCTGCCATCTTGGATATGATACAGACTTATTTTTCAAAGGGGCCGCCTAACATGCCTAAGGACTATTGTGAACTAGACATCAGTGAGATGGTATCCATCTCTGTGGGCCTCGCTCCAAGTGTGACCTAGAGGTCAATGGTCAATGGTCATCAACTATTGTACGTGACATGTCCCCTTGAGGTGATCTATCCACATGCCAAATATCAAAGGCCTATCTTAAAAGAGAAAAAAGTTATAGCTCAGACACGACTTTGTTATTGAAAAATTCATAAATGCGACCCTTAAGTCAAAGGTCACCAACCAAGGTACGAGACACATCGTCTATCCCCATGCTAAATATCAAAAGCCTATCTCAAAAGGGGAAAAAAGTTATAGCCTGGACACCACTTTGTCATTGAAAAAGCATGAATGTGACCCTGAGGTCAAAGGTCAAGGTCAAAGGTCACCAACCAAGGAGGTGATCTATCCACATGCAAAATATCAAAAGCATATCTCAAAAGACAATAAAGGGCTACACCGAGCGCAGCATGATACGACCGCAGCATGTCGACCATTGAAATTTTTAAAGTGAATGTGGACACAGTAAAGAGTTTGACACAATAATTAGAGGGACACAAGAAGAAGCTAGACACAGTTATTAACTAGAAACAAAATAGGGAAAAAATCAACCCTTTTGATTACTTACTGATAAAAAACCGTAAGAGCTATGCAGAATATGTACTATCAACTAAAACTTTACAGACATAGAAATTTAAAGAAAAAAAAA